>WEKY01007068.1:33725-50608 GCA_013390045.1 Picathartes gymnocephalus | reverse complement strand
TTTTTTTTTTTTTTTTACTGAGAAGTGGCACTGACTGACCACATATATAATGACACAGTGGCCATGTGTGCAGAATACTCCAGCTTCGTGGAGCTTGCATTCAACNGCTAAACAATCCTGGCTCCCTCAGCTGCTCCTCATAGGATTTATGCTCCAGACCCTTCCCCAGCTCTGTTCTCTTCTCTGGACACACTCCAGCACTTCAATACCATTCTTGCAGTGAGGGGCCCAGAGCTGGACACAGCACTCAAGGTGTGGCCTCACCAGTGCCAAGTACAGTGGGACAATCAATCACTGCCCGAATCCTGGTTGCACTACTATTGTTGATACAGGCCAGGATGCCATTGGCCTTCTTGGCCACCTGGGCACATAGCTGGCTCATGTTTAGCCTTTCCTCATATGGCAGGCTTCCCAGACCTTCAATCATTTTGGAAAATTATCCAAGCCTTTCAGCATCCCATATATGAATCATAAGGTGTTGATCAGCCCATCAAGACATGTGCAGGAAATAGTGCTCAAGTGATACAACAAAGGAATAAGAAATGGCAGACAAGGAAAAGGAAGAAGGGCAACAATATAACCATAGAAAGAGAATTACAGTTAACAATCTACCTTGAGATTTTATTTACAGTTTGAATTTTAAATCCTCATTTACAAATAGTATAATTTCACTCCAGTTTTCCTCATTTTTGGTCTACATTTTTCTTTTCTTCTTCTTTCAGTACTAAGTACTCTATTTCAGCCTGTATAAAAAAATTAGCTTCCTAATCCCCCCAGAACTGTTGACATCACGAAGAGCACCTGAGGCATTTAACCTGAGGCAGGTGAAAAAAAAATAGAGATGCCACAGTCACAGCTCCACTCAGTATTTCCTTTTTTCCATTTCCAAATGGTTCTCTTCTGCTTTCTATTTGCTGCCAGATTACTTCTTTCCAGAAGATGGTGTAGGTGGGGATATCAGGGCACAGATCTGATAAGATGCCATGTCCCTCTAAGAACTAGAGAAACTAGACTGCACAGTCTTCTCAAAAAATGGGAGACAGCTTTGATTAGGTATACTTAGGAGAAGACTAAGCAACACAACAAACTGTCTCGATAAAATAATCTTGCATTAAATATGAAGAAAATATTTACACTTGCTTTGTCACAGCTGAGAAAAAAAGGTGATCCGAAAAGGTGATGAGAAAGATGAGGATTTTACTCTCTTCAAACCTGATAGCAATAAAATAAAAGTCAGAGCACATTTATCGTCAGGTTTTGTAGGAGGATGTAACAACCTTCTATGAGGATACACTAATGACGACACACCATCTCATCAATATAGCTGGCAAAAGTGTCCAACTTTTTCTATTTCTAGTACCTACACCCAGAGCAAAATATATATATTAAAAAACACTAGGAAAACTAGCATCCATAAATGCACAAAAAATGTAGAATGAAGTCAAGCCTGCTGGTGACTTTTCCTATGTAGCATTACTATGCAGAACAATGCTGAAGCAAAAGGACTAGACAATGATAGTGAGTCATCTCACACTCTTCTGCTTGTTGAAACTGCTGCCTGTGATGTGGAAACACACAGAGTTTAGTTACTGGTGTTATCCAGGGTATCATAAATGAAAATTCAGGTTAGATCATTATCATCAAACTCTCAGCTGTGAAGAATTCACAGCCAGGACTAAATTTTTATCTGTATTAATTTATGCCCATTAGAATCATAGAATGGTTTGGATTGGAAGGGATCTAAAGACCATGTAGTATAAGCCCCCTGCCTTAGGCAGGTATATATTTTAGAAGTTAAATTGATCAAACCTTGCATGTTCTCCCAAATTTTAAAAGGCAGGCACTACATCTGCCAACTCCTCTTTTCCTGAGTCTTCATTCTTACTCTGTATTTTCCACAGACTACTCTGGACCTCTGCGTCCTTGACTTTCCTCTCTTTCAAAGTTGGGCAAGCAATGCTTTAGGTTCTGCCTTTGTAGCAGTACTGTTTCTCTACTGCACTGCTACTCTGGCTTTAAAATGCCACTTCAATCTGAGAAAGAGCCAAAGAACATGTTCTTCTCCTGTTGTCCCTCTTCCCTCAGCCCAGTGGCACCAATGTGCTTGTCAGCTCTCTTTTTTTTTTTTTTTTTACTGAGAAGTGGCACTGACTGACCACATATATAATGACACAGTGGCCATGTGTGCAGAATACTCCAGCTTCGTGGAGCTTGCATTCAACTCACAGGAGCTGGAAACACAGAGCTGTGCAATCAAACTATCAGTCTGAAAACGATATACTTGTTTTAAATTATGAATGAATGCTGATCAATAAGATAATGAAAAGGTATACAGTATATAGTGCCAGCTCTTCCTTCAGGGATAAAAAACAATACTTAAATGTCAGGCAGGGAATGTAGGGGAGAGAGACACATAGACAGACAGAGGGCTTTGATGTGCTAAAATAGATTATACTGGAAATAAAGCAGGTTTTTGTCCTTCCCCTTTTTTCTTTTAACTCCCTCTAGGAACATATTCTTTCTATCATTTTTATATAACCATTTTCTTATAGTGTTAGCCATGTATTTTCAAGCTTTGTGCTGATCCAAAATATGAAAAAAAATACAGCAAAAATAAGCATCATTCCTGCCTGTAAGCACAGCAAAACTTGCTGTGTGACTACCTGATCGTACACCATTTTCTCCCTGTAGGTTGTTCAAAGGCACAGTGTTCAATTTCATGTAATGATACATATAAAAAACCCAAATCTGATACAGAAAGAACTTATACAAAGATGAGATTTCCCAGCATTTAGTACACAAAGTCTGTAGTATTGGTACAACCACTGCCTGGCCCTCTCTGGTAGAACAGAAGGATACAATTTTGTTGACATATACTCAAAGCAATGATGGAGGCAAAACAGAAAAGAGAAGGGGACAGTACTGATTCCTGATTCTAGTGTCAATTTCAATCTGCTTCTTTATTTTTTACCTAAATCAAATAATCTGTTCCAAAGTTATTAATAAATACACACCAAATACATAATTCCTTTCCCTTCAAGAAAGTGAGTGTAAGGGTACCCAGAGATTCCTACAGAAAGGTATTTTTGTATCAGGGTTTCCAGACTCACTAAAGAAAAATTCAAGAAATTATAAAACATTAGGTAATTCTTCCAAAAATAACATTTGAATGTGGTTCTTTCTTTTACAGTACCAAAGTAATGTTGTTTAACCTCGACAGACTGAAGGCAGTGTACTTGGCTGCCTATTTTTATAAATCCACTCGAAAAACAGCTCACCTCCCAGGACCATACCAGCTTGACAGCACTTCCTCAACCGACATGCTGGGCAGTTCTTCCTACGGATTTTATCGACTATGCAGTCATTTCTTCCAGCACATAAATAGTTGTGCTGCCCTGCAGGCAAGAGAAAAACAGGATGAATACTATGTTTTCTAACATGAAAAAATTATTTCTGTGTATAAATGTTTCAAAAATAAATGAAGATTCAAAAAAGTGCACTTGAACCATTAAAGAACTCCTTCTTTTTATGCTAGCTTTTGACTAATCATGTTACTATTTGAATATAATGTTTTATTTGGCCTGTTTAAGGGCAAAACTCCCCATCTATGAAACTCCAAAATAATTAGCAGGCATCATGAACTGCTTAAATTATTGTACTAACAATATTTCTTAAGTAAATCAAGCACAAGGATAGAACAATTGTTTCTTTAAAACTTATTTTTCTTTGAAGTTATTGATCCTGTTTTCAAAGAACTTAAGTAAATTTTGCTTGGATTGATGTGGAGTTTCTGACAGCAAACAGAATGAAGTTGGGGCAGTGCAAAAAAAAAGCCTTTTAAGCAAAGTAAATGACCTCTGATGGAGAAGTAGTTCTGTACTAAACTTGCTGAAATACCAGCTGACCTGGTGCAGCCAACATAGTCAAAAAGGACAAATAAAAGGAGGCTGTAACTCTGTGGTTTAGATTAGCTTAATTTATTGTTTAATTGTGCACATTTTTAGAAAGAGCCTGTTATTATCGTATTGAAATGGAATCCTTTCCATGTAATTACCTTTCAGCAAAACAGAAGATTAAATAGAATATTGTGGGTATGAACATCCAAATATAACAGGAACCAGTACCAAACCCTTTAAATTTTCACCACTTTCTAGATCAAGAAAAGAGTTAGTGCTGAATCATGCGAAACAATGGATTTGCTTCTGTGCTACCATTTTTAAAGATAAATAATTTACTTCTTAACCATAACTTTAAAAACAACCACTTTGGTTTTAGTGAAAGAAACCCAATTGTCTGAATTACTTTTCATAACAATTTCTTTTTTTTTTTTTTAAACTACAGGTAAACAAAACCAGTTCCCTCACACATTGCCTGGCAACAAAGAAGTCCTTAGTAATGCTTTAAATTAGAGGAAATTCTCTTTTACTTTCTCCCATAATTCTCCCATAATTCTACGCCTGCACTCCTTCTTCCAGAAAACATTACCAAAAGTAGACGAATGAATAAAAATCTGTCATGCTATTGGCAGCAGACCAGTGAGCAAAACACTTACTTTGAACAACTCTTCCTTGGGATTGCTTGCAGTTTTTCCTCGTTTTTCTTTGCCTTTATAAGCTACAAAAAGCATTCAGTCTTTTGATAAGCAACAACAATTTTAAAACTTCATCAGTTTAACTAAAATCCACAAGGATTATCTCAGCTCTGTGGCATACCAATGCTTTAATGCACAGCTGATTTATGAAGGAATGCTTAAGTATAGTTAAAGTTTCATTTTTTTTTTGTCTTGTTTTGGGAGTTTTCTTTGGTTCCCTGAAAGAGGATTTCTTCTGGACATCTTTTCCAGGGAATTGGTTAAGTCTACACAAGATGGTCTGAATCCATAAAAACCTTGTCCTGCTTATTATAAATCTAAGACTGAACAATATTTTTCACATTTACAAAACAAACTGTAATTGAATCACAGTTATGAAAACTACACTTCCATGTTCATATGTTCTGAAGTTTCAAATTAGAAAGAATTAAACGGTCTCTCTGCCCAGTGTATACCAGAACAGAAACGAAATCTGTTACTAGAATTTAGGCACAGTAAAATTTGCTTAAAAGCCAAAACATTGCCAACCCAATTCTCTCAGGGGATTATGGTGACGAAAACTCAGGCACTTCTTGATGCTTACTGTTAACAACTTTGTTGTTTTCAAGACTTCTAAGAAACCATAGTCATATCCTGCAATTAACTTCCACCTTCATGTGAGTTTTCCACTCCACCTCTCCCTGACACCTTCTGTCCCAAAGTGTATTCCACTCACTTGGATTCAGCTGCAACTTATTTGGAAAAGATGTAAGGTTCAATTATTTTTATTTTACAGTTTCATCTGTAAAGAATTATTTTTTTTTTATTATCACAGTCATCTGAGTGGATCTCACATCAGTTGATTAATCTGAGTAAATTTTCCCATTTGAAATCACTTCCACCATTGTGTAAATCTGGGTTCTGAGAAACTGTTACTTGCTTGACATTAATATTTCAGGGGCAGCAGCTGTCTGAAGGAGAGATTGTGTAAGAAGCAAACACACGCCAGATATTTGCCTAATTTCAAAATTATAGGACAACATTTAGTTAGATGAAGATGTTTGAAAGGTTTTCATGGGATGATAAAATATTTATTTAAAATATATTTGCTACAATTCAGTCTTCAGGATCATCTAGATTTGAACTAATTGTCTTCAATACATGAGCACTGCAGTTATACCAAATGCATGTCCTAATGAAGTACCCAAATCCC
The DNA here is from genome assembly GCA_013390045.1 of Picathartes gymnocephalus. NCBI lineage: Eukaryota > Metazoa > Chordata > Aves > Passeriformes > Picathartidae > Picathartes > Picathartes gymnocephalus. The sequence goes on along the minus strand of WEKY01007068.1, from coordinate 44,825 downwards.
CCATCAAGATAAAATCACCATTCAGCTGGTAGCTTGATCTTCAGTATCTTTTCTATAACTACTGTCATTATAACCAGGAAAACAGAAAACAAAACAAACAAGCAAACAAAATACTCAGAAAAAAAAAAAAAACAGGATAGTAGTAGTATAGTAACTAGAGCACAGGTTTGAAAGTAAAGGTTGGTATTAGCATTTCTTATAAAAATATGAACCTGGGAACTTTCTGACAATTGCCCCATCTTTAGAAAGCTTTGCCTAATGTTACGTTTCTGATGCATGTTTTACTTTTCTCTGTCTTTCAAAAGTGCACATTGAGGGTCACTCTCAATGTACTGGCTCATAACTAGCTTGATAGAGCAAATACAGAGATGATTTCATCTGCTGCTCAAATAGTCCAGATTATTGCATTTTTCTTAACTTCCATCAAAATCCATTTGTGTTAGTGAGTTCTAATGTAAGCAGGCAAAACCAATTTTAAGTCCTGTAATGACTAATGGCAGGCTTTTAATCCAGAAAGTGCTGGAAGTAGCACGTACAATTTCTTTATGAACTGCACTATTAACTCAGCTCACTGACATGCTCTAAATCACTTACAATAACTCCAGTAAACTCATTAGTTGCAGAGAGTTTGCAGATGTACAAAATATGGAAAACATAAAGCTTTATCTGCACCTGGGGTATCAGATACAGCAATCAGTTATTTGGGTAAGTGCATCTATGCTGAACTGCTGTCACCTTGCACAGAAGCAAAGCACTTGTTTGCAAACTCTCAGCTCCTTCTATCTGCAAAGAAGAGTACTATCTCAACTCTTTTTTTCTCTCTCCCAAATGTCATTCTGCCTCCCTGTCTCTTAACTGCCAATGCTTTTGTATAAAACCATCAAGCTTTGGAGGACTGTTCTTTGCAGAACACATCATGGTGTTTTATTTTGTCTAGTTTTAGATTTCTGTCTAAACCCTGCAGATATCTATTGCATCTCTTTGCAAATTATTTTACAGCCAAATGTCTCCCAATATGGACTTTTTGCTTCCTGAAGGCTAGCCTCAAGGTTTTGCCCAATAATTTTCTAACAGCATATTTTGTGTCTTATAAACTTTTTGCAAAGTACCAATTAAATCAATAGGTAAAACAAAACAAAACAAAACAACATAAAAAGCACAATGGAATTGTGGAAACTGACAATAAACATGGGTTTAAAATGTAAAGAATGGAAAATAAGTTCACCTGCATACCTAAGCTAAACATAATGGGGCAGATGTAGCTTTTGAGTAAAAACATGATTTCTGGAAGCTAAGACAATAGACTAGTCCGTATCTTGTGGAAAACCTGACTTGTCAGAGCAAATACAGGGTAATCCTTACCTGACAGGTAAGACAGGTTTTCCACAGCTAGGCAAACAGTCTGGCCTAGCTCATCCTTGGTGAAATGGGAAGTAAAGTTATATCAAATTTAGCCCAGATATAAATGTAACACTTCTATTTACACTGTTTCTAAGTGCAAAACAGCAAATGTGGGTTGAATCTATGTCTCAGTATGTGGGTTTTTTTGGTCTTGAAGAACTAGGAACCTATACGACACAGTCTCCTCCTCTCTTGGAGGCTATTAGTCTCCAAGATTCCACACACTTCAGATAATGCTGTTGGGGTTTTTTTAGTTTAATACTGATTTGTGTTTTCTCTAAAAATATAAATGTCCCTGAAGTGAGATTTCTGATTCTAACTACTTACCCAAAACCCACATGCCCCACGGACTTTACTACGCATAATCTTTTGATAAAGATTTACAGTTCCCTCTTTGCCCACTGAAGTAAAATTCTCACTTCCAATTCTTAAGCAGGTGTCATGACTTCCACTCTGTAGCCTACATTGGTGTAAAGAGAGCTCTGCTATGATGCAAGTCTGCTCCACAGCAAAGAATTAAGGATTCAGTGGACCAAAGAGGACAAAGAGTGGAAAGCAGAGGAACTTGTTCCATCCTGGAATCTAACTGAAATAATGTGGAATTTCTTTCTTCATAATAATGTATTTCATAGTGACATCAATAAAAATGATTTTTTATAACATCCTTGACTGACTCTTTCCTCTTCTTGTATACTGATCTCAAAATCTTCCTGCCTCTTGCTGTGAATCCTGCAATACTATTGTCTTTTTCCTTCCAAAATCACTTCTCCAAACAGCAATCTCCAAAGAGAGAATACTTTTAAAATATCTACAAAACAGAACAATTAAATGTAGCTATCTTGTTTTCACTCATGTCAATACAGTAAAAACTTACAATCCTGCTTTTTAATCTTTTTTTACATTCCCCTGTCCCATCATTTCCAACAAGAAAAATAAAAGAAAACAAAATGAAAACCACAGAAAAACAAAATTAAACAAGACTAATTCATGGAAACTCTAATGAACTGCAAAATTAGGAATACTGTTTCATATTGATTTTCAGTTGGTTTGCCTAGACTGTTTACCACTGCAATGCCTTGCAGTGCATAAAGGCTTGGAGTGTAACTATGGGAACTGACAACAGTAAAAACTTTCAACTGCTAATACCCTTTCAGGAGGATATTGAAGCTTCTACAAGTCACTGTTTCCAGTTCTTTTTATGGCACTTTGTCACAATTGTTCCTTCATCATCATTTTTAAGTAATTAACCACATCAGTGATATAAATACGTAAAATGATGGAAGTGTCAGCATTTTTGTCAATACGGGGTCTATTTCTTACAAATACCAAACATGGGATTTGGACACAAAAACCTACTTGAAAAATACACCAACTATTTCAGAGGTATACAGCACTGAAGTATCAGTTGTTCTGCTTTTGATCCCTGAGTGTTACATTCTTTTATCAAGATAAGATTCTTTATATTTGCATTTCAGTCATCCTATCATTCTGAATTCAGTGGAATTATCATAGCACATTGCCATGATTAAGCTTTTTCATGGATATTTTCCTTATGTTCCTTGACTTGGCCTACAACTGAACCAGTGGGACAGGGTCATTCACTATATGAGCAATAAAGGTGGAAAAATCCAGAAGCATTATAAGCAGAAAAAAACAATGTGCAAGAAACTCAGGTATTGCTGCCTCTTGATTGAAACACCTTAGATTAATTTGAGTCTATTTGATTAATTAGATTCCAAAGTGTAGCATCAATCAAAACACTACTAGTGGTACATCATGAATACTGTGGAATAAACACAATTTAAGGTGATGGACACCATCAATCCCAAATCTACTTTTAGCAGAGAACAGTTTTACTATACTTACACTTTATATACTTATGTCATATATTTGATAAATATTCTAATACTTAAAATAAGTATTATTTTTATCTGCCAAATAATGTAATGATATCTATACTACCATATATATATAATTAAGCCATATGAAATGAATATTTTATATGCTTATTATATTTCTTTTATATACTACAGAACTTTATTAGCTACCTTGGTGATATGGGTAGGATTCATATCACCAAATGGAAACAGAGTACATGGTCACCTGACACTCCTTTACACTCAGTGCTGAAAAATAGTTACTGTTAGAGTACTGCTATTTTCATCATAAGTATATATTAGGAATAATTCAGGGGATTTCTTCCTGAAATTTCTTGTTTCTCTCCATTCACTGTAAAATGAAATTAAGATAAGCAGTTCAGGTTGCTCACATTGTGCACATGGGAAGTCAGAACGAGGTAGTAGCAAGCCTTAGCAATCGGTTGATGGTGCTCTTTAAAGCAGGCACTACTTGAAATAGCTTCTAATCCACCTGAAAAGATGTTTAAGATAATATACAATATTGTTTCTAAAATGCTACATAAAAGTTAAACCAAAAATTTTAGTAATTGACATTTCTTCAGCTGATTATGTTCTAAGCCATCTATTAGGAAAACAGTAGTAAAGTCACAATTAGAGCACCAGGAAGCCCAGAATTTGCACAAGAGTCCAAGCACCAGAACAAATGCCACCTCAGCTCAATTACACTGTTGTGCCTCATATAAATCAATTCACCAAATTGCTGTTTGTCAAACTGCTGGACAAAAAATACTTTTGAAGTCAGAAGTATGATGAAGATACATTATTATCAATGCAGATATTCTTATTTTCTCATGATGCAAATTCTTTGAGCTCACAGAAGTGATATTTTCCATTTCTATTTTAGGCTCCTCAATAAAGCAGTTTTGTACATTTGAATTTGAAAATGCACTTAGCTTACTGTACTTTAACGCATTTTGGCCATGTGCAAAATAAAAGAAAACCATCAAATCTATATATTGAATGAAAAGCATTTTTATCTCTCAACTTGCCAGGTGTATACTTTATGTGTTTGCATGTTTTCTACTTCATGAACGTTTCATCACCATCAGGTTTACAGTACATGCTGTACTAAATTCTGATCCCAAGATCCAGATTGGAAAGTTGGATTAAAAAATAGAAAACCCTTTAGAGTTAGGAGAAAAAGGAACTTTTAACATCTGCTTCATCAAGTTTACAGCTGAAAGGGTCTCTACAGTATTATTTCTCTGTTTTCAAAGAGGATTTTCTACTACTGGTTGGCATTTTTTAAAATACCTGGTATGCTGTACCATTTTAGATTCTTTAGCTATGGAAAAGCACAACTGTTTCGACCAGCAATTTTCTTTATGCACAGTATAGCACTACGTACATAGTGAATCACACTGCCATCACAAAACTGCCTATCATAAGACTGGTAAGGTCAGATAAACTTTATCAGAAAGTTTGGTTGAAGTCATGATCAACCTTCTTACTACGTAGGTGTAGCTCATCATCAAATACTCCATGGAACCTCTCCATATACAGAGAGTCAAAAACCTCACGGAAAACCTACTTTCTGCCAGTTTACCAAATTCAGGCCTCAGAGAGACACTTGGTCAGTTAATTGTTATCCACTACCTATGTTTGAGCTTGTTCCCTGATACCATTGATGCAACAGTTTCTACCCTGACCTTAAAGCGTGTATTAAAGGCAGGCAAAAGATACGCAATCATTTGATCAAGTTTGTGACACATTCCCAGGTATTTAAACAAACCAAGAGTCAGTTTCTGACTGATCTGCTGTAATATCATGTATTTATGGCGGTTTCAGACTCTTTGGGTTTGGGCAACTATTTTTCCTTAGATGTCAATAATATAAACAAAGTGCATCTATAAATACAGAACAAAAATAAGAAATGAGACTTTATTATAGGAAAAACATCACTTGAATTTTCAGGATTTAGGTAATTTAAAATTTTCATTAGTAAAATTACTGGAAAAGAGACACTTTCAACAAGAGGGCAATAATGCAGGCTACCAAGAAATCCTCTGTTAGCGACAGTGTAACTACAGAATCCCAAAACTCTGAACACTGGGTTCCTCTTCAGAGACAATGCTTGATGTTCCCCAAGCATTTTGATCATAGCTGCCCTGCATGGTTTTACATGAAGGAATCTTTATAAGACATCACTAATGACTGTTTGGCAATTTAGTCCTAGAAAAGTAAAAGTTCATTTCTTAATCTACTAATCCTAATCTCCTAATGTCCTGTTAGAAATATTCTCCTCTACTTTATTGTCATGAAGGAGATATATTGGTAGCACTTAAATAATGCATGGTCATCAAGAGCAAATTACCTTGCAAATATAGAAATTCTACATATTTGAAAGCATTTTGAATATTATTTCTGAATTTTTTTGATTTCTATCTCCAAAATGCTCATCACTCTCAGCTCACTGACAGGAACAGCACTACCCTATTATCACAGTGAATCCAATTCTGTCTTTTCAAATTTCTTTACTGAATATAACTAGCTGTAAATTTCATTGTTTTCATTATACTCAAAGGAGATCTTTAAAGCATTACTAAAAAGCATTGTCATTTCTTTGTACATTAAGTGAATATACAGACTAGTAGTTACTAGTAGTAGTAAGGGTCCAACAGAAAACCTCTAAATGCAAATAAATGTTTCCTAGGAAAAAACAACCCAGTATCTTTGTCCCTTTTCTCCTCCTCATTTGCAGTACTAACTTTTTCTACATATTTGCTATACTACAGGTTCCCAAAGAAAGGACTTGCATTTTTGTTTAACCTACTGCAAGATTGTGCCTAGGGAAAAATATGTTTATTATATTAAAATAAACCTTTTCTTCATATATATAGCCACATATGGGGAACCAAGAACCCAAAAGACAGAAAGTACCCACAAAATCATATATATTTTAGAATTCAGTGCCAAGAAACATTCTAAGTAATCTCTGTGATCCTCAAACAACTCTGACCCCTTGTTAAGTTGTATGTGCACATAGTAGTTACATTAAAATGTATGAACAAAGAATAATTAGTATATGCAGTTTTAAATGATTGTTCAGTCTGAATAATTTAAATAATCTCTGGTTTTATTTCAAAAATACTAGATATGGAAAAAAACCTGAGTTTTCTGGATAACATATTATTTTATTCAAATGGAAGTATTTAACCAATATTGTCCTCACACCAGGGAAGGTAAAATAAAAGGTGTATGAATATAATAATTTCTGTGAAAAAAAATTACAAAAATACATAGGCTGTTTGATTTCAAACAGCAAATGCATCTCAGATTACAGAAATAATTAAAATAGAAAATAGACATTTTCTGACAAATGTAATGCTACTACATTAAGTACTTTTTTATCTATGCACAAAACCTTGTAACATACAAAAAAAAAAATAATCTCAAGATAGAGAAAATCTATGAAAATAGCAAAAGCCAGCTATTTCCAATCATGGTTTAATATCTCATAAAGATCAGTAATGTATGGAAATTATATAAAAAATAGAGTTTTGACCAGTAATTTTTACTCACAAAATTTAACATCTTATTTGCATGAATTATTATTAAAAAACCCACATGTCTGTAGTAGCACTAAAAACTTAAAGAGGTAAATAATGTCTTTACACTCAGAGAAATAATGGGCAGGGGGACATTTCATGGAAGAAGTATGTCTTGAATTTATACAATTGCCAGTGTGAATTTTAAACACTATTTTCTATTGCATTTAAAATACAAATACTCTGTTTCTTCTCTCAGAGGAGCGATTTCCCACCATTATTTCTGATATGAAATTTTTTAAGAAGTACTCAAAGTCCACATAGAATCAAGTATCTATCAATAAATGGGATTATTTCAGTGCTGGTAATTATATAGTATGCTGCAATGAAAATAAGAAGGCCATCAGTCCATCTCTAAGGAACCCCCTGTAGTCTTGCACCTTCTACACAAAAACAGGTCACTCTATTTATTAATTTTGTCAATGTCCACAGTGCTCATGCCTAACATTCCTTCCCATCAGATTCAATAACCTGTATCTTTTCTGATTACTGGCAGGTTACTGATGTAGTTGTACATTCTTTGAAAATCCTTACTAAAAGACCCAAACACACTTCTTCATCAGACTCTCAGTCTGTGGAATCATTTAAAAATTAAAATTATGAAGTTGCTATTTAAAACATAAGAGTTTTGTTTATGTACCTGCACTAACCTCTCATTTGTCTCTAAATAAGTCTATATTCTTAACCTGGTAAGACTCTGCAAATACAGACTTTGAATAATCTGTGGAGATTATTAAGACGTTCCTTGTACCAGGTCATATTACTTCTTTACACTTTTCATTAAAATATTTCTGCTGAACAGTAATATGATATGTTTTTGAGCAGGTTCATCTACTGCAAACAATACTGGGTAGTGAATTAAAAAAGAGGTGGAATTTAAAATTGACAGAATGTAATTCAAAGACAAAATTACATTATTATATGGGTAACAAGCAAAATCTGTTTTAAAATACGGCACTCATAAATTACACTACACTCAGTATTAAAACTTCAGCTTCCTGACTTTTTAAAAAATATTTGGCTGATTTAGCAAAACATAGAAAAAAATGCAAAGCCAACCAAGAGACCAGCTAGCAGACTCAGTGAAATTTAAATGCACTCCTGCAAGTGACTTAAAAGCTTTGCAGCCTAACACAAATGTTTCTAGTAGCTTTCTCATGAAACCTATTAAATGTATTAGAAAAAACGTGGCACCGGCTCAAAAGTTCACCTAGCCCACCAAGTTCACTTTGCAAATATTTAATGTTAAAGGAAGAACATGAACATATGCTTAAAGTAGAAAGTAACAGCACAGTGAAACAAATAATCTAATTATATTATTTTGCTAAGCTTTTACTTTTCCAATATTCCCCTTTTCATTTGAAGAGAAACTATGAAGCTGAAAGAACTATGCATCACAAAAAGAAAATACAGGATGCAGGTTTTTTATTTTCAGAAATCCTATCCATTGGAACAATGGGGTTTTTTTAAATATATGGAACAGAAATTCGACTATTCTAGTTATGACAGGATCAGATAAAAATCAAAAAAGGAGACAAAGCCTAAAAAGTAGAAGTATTTGTTTTAGTGCTTTATCTGTTGAACTATATAAAACAGTCTGCTCTTGTATTCGTATTTAAAATTTCAGTGGACAAGGCATATAATATAATCCAAAAAGAAAAAACAAACATAGATATTTCTACTGTTTCATTAAACTTGCAGCTTGACTTTGCAGTTTAACGACTATTTGGAACAAGACAAACACATTTGTTGCTACTATGACTTGAAAGAGTTTAGTGAAATTTTAAATACTTCCATAAGTCCCGGGAAGCCAAAACTCTGCAACAAAGTAAGAAAAATTTCATAACTTCAAAAAGAGAACAAAGCCAAAATAAATTCTTATCTGCCTAAAATTAGTTCATACCCACAATATTTTCCTTTGAACACCATTTATACTTCATAAAATAAGCTGTGTAAGATACAACATTTTTATTTAACTCTGCCTACCTGAAAAGATTAACTGATAAACAGTAAATAATAAATATCAAAAAAGTAAAGTAAAACAAATAATACTAGAAAAATCAATTAAGGAAGAACTTCGCCAATATCCACTGCAGTATTTAAACAGTCAACAAAATTTACTACAGTGATAATATATATAAAGATGAGCAATAAATAAATAGTATGTCCTAGCCATGTCTGGAAGGCATATTTCAGATAATTAGGAACAATGGCATCATATAGTACCTTCCATTGCCCTTTTAAAGAAGACTTTACAACTTCCACAGGTAAGTACTCCGTAGTGGCAACCTGAAGCCTCATCACCGCAGATGAGACAAATCTTCTGGGGTAGTGATTCAAAACCGAACTGAGAACTTTGGCTGGTTTCTGTATCTGGCCTTGAAAAGACAAAGAATTAAAAGAAATGAAAGATCTAGCTTTGCACAGTTAACTACTTACCCGTATTAATAAGTTTTATACTTAAAACATCATTTTGTAAAATTTGTAATCAATGTACAGAAGGACAGGAAAAAACTAAAGCGTGATTGCCTTTCTGCTTAATGGTTTGTCTCTTCTGTGGTACTACAGAAAAGCAGTGCAAAAAAACCCATAAAGTTGTATTTTAATCCATTTAGCAAAAAAAGGTACTATCCAGACACTCTTAAAATGATTATCTTCCCTAGATCAACAACTCTTGTGAGTGGAGCCATAGTGATGATTTTTTTCCTGTACAGAGACAGAATCAGATAGATGTCAATTGAATTTCAAAGGTCTCTTTCATATGGGAAATATAAAGTTTCATTTCAACTAGAAAAATCTTTAATAATCGGTTCTTCACTCCCCATTCAGCAGCAGCGTTCTCAGCAGTAACTATGGCTGACGGGGATATCGAGGATATTTCCAATTTGTCTCCAAGAAAAGGCAGACTTATCTAAGCAACCACGGCATTTACCAAAAGAAAGGATTTCCACTGAAACTGTAACATTGCATGCACCTTTTGCTGCGTCTATTTCTAGGTAATGCACACCTCGACATGATTGTATTCCGTTTCATTCTAGCAAATCAATACACAAGTGTTTCATTTTTCTTTTTTGTGTGAAATCAACTGCTTTTTGTGGTTTGGGTTTTTTTTTTTCAAATCGGGAATACTATTTTGGAAAATAGGTATTGATGAATACAGTACCGCTGTCACTGAGGACGATCTAGAGAACCTGCACGCCCTCCCCGGGCCGGAAAGTGGCTCGGACAACGGGTGGCCCTGAAGTCCCGCAGCGATAACAAACCAACATCTAGAGGGTTATGGTGCCCAAAGCCGCGAGGTGCCAGCTGCGGAGCTGCCACTGCTGGTCTCACACCGCCTGGGACACCGCGGCGTGCTCAGGCAGCGCAGGGAATGGGAACGGGGCTGCACGCACTGCCTAAAAGCCCGAAAAGGCCCTCGCCGAGAGAAACTTCGCCCGTCCTTTCCTCGGCACCCCTTAAAATCCCCCCCGAGGCACCCACCGAGCGGCACGGCCGCCTCTCCGGAGGAGGAGGAGGAGGAGGCGCGGAGCTGCCCAGCCGCGCAGCGCGACCCCCCGGTCCCGTCCCTCAGCGGGCCCCCCGCCGCCCCCGCCTTACCGCGCGTAGCCGAGGTAGGGCGGGCAGAGCTGGGGCAGGCCCTCCTTGAGCACGGCGGCCGGGAAGCCCAGCGGCTGGTGCCCGTTGAGCCCCAGCGCCGGGTAGAGCCCCGGCGGCGCGGCCGAGGTGGAGGGCAGGCTATCGGGCGGCGCGGCCGGCCCGTAGGCGCTGGCCAGCAGGGTGGGCTCCGCCTTGTACAGGACGCACTCCAGCGAGGGCTCCTGCCCGGCCCGCGGAGCCTGCGGGTAGTCGTGGCAGCCCGCCGCGGGGGTGGCCCTGCCGCCGGGGTAGCGGGCGGCAAGGCCGAGACCCTCTTCCTTGATCTTCATTACGGGCTGGATGTCGCCGTAGGCGAAGGGCCCGTCCTTGGCTTCGGGCGGCGGGAAGCCGTAGGCCGGCAGGTCCGGGGCGGGGGGCGAGCAGCGCGGCACCGCGCCGCCCTCGTACTCCGCCCCGTCCAGCAGCTGCCGCGTGCGCGAGGCCAGGAAGGCCGAGTTGAGCGGCAGCAGCGGCACGTGCAGGTATTCCTGCTCCGGGTCCCCCGCCCGGGACCCGCCGGGCAGCGCCCCGGCACCGGGGGCATCGCCCTTGGGCGCCGCGGCGGGAGCCTCCGCGCCGTCCCCCGGCCCAGC
>WEKY01007068.1:18163-33627 GCA_013390045.1 Picathartes gymnocephalus | reverse complement strand
CCGGCGCCCCCGGGACGGCTTCGCCCGCCTTCTGCGAGGGGCCGCTGCTCATCGGGCCGTCGGGCGCCTCCTCCGCCTCGAAGAAGGACCAGGGCGCCGCGGCCACGGTTGAGCTAGCATGAGCCGCGGGCGCCAGGAAGGTGTCCAGGACGGTGTCCAGTGAGTCCTTGACCGAGAGGGAGCCGCTCCCTGGCTGGTAGGAGAGGGAGTCCCGGCCGTCCTCCTGCCCCAGATGCTGCTGCTGCGGCTCTTCCTCCTCCTCCCCTTCGTCCTCCTCCTCCTCTTCGTCCTCCTCCTCTTCGTCGCTGCTCTTGGGGTAAAGCAGCCTGTCCAGGGAGATGTCGATGGACGCCGCTTCCTCGCGGAAGGGATCTCGACCAGGCTGAACCTGCAGCAGGACCGCCCCATCTGTGGCAGGCGGAGGCGCTCTGGGCTCCTTGGCTTTCACCTCGGTCATGCTGGCCCGGGGCAGCGATGGACGCCGACGAGTCTCCGGCGGCGACGGGGTGCGGGCAGCCGGGCGGCTCTTTACATCCTGGACGTGCCCGCTGCGGCGGTGGCGCGGGTCCTGCTCACATGATGCGGCTCCCGCGGGCGGCTCAGCGTCCGCTGTCGGGACGGGGGAGAGTCGGAGGCGGGGGCAGTGCAGCCTGGAGATGGGAAACGATGGGAGCGTGTGCGAGAGGCGGGCAGAAAAGCAGGGTGCCTGCCAGGCTCCGGCGGCGGCGGACAGGCTCACTCCGCGCTCTGCTCGTCCCCCGACTGCTTCCCACCGCCCAGGCAGGCTGGCCAGCCGCTCCACGCCCCCTCGCCCGTCCCTCCCTCCCCGCCCCTCCTAGCCTCCAGCTCCGTGTCTTACCGAGGGTCCGCGCTGCGGGGCGCGGGCTCGCCCTTCCCGGTCCCACCGCTCCGCGCTGCCTCTGGGAACCGCGGCTCCTCCGGAGACACTTCCATCGGCTCCTCCTCCGCTCCGCCTGTCCCACTCCCATCGCTCGCTGTGCCCGCATCCCTTTCCCATCGCCTCCGGCGCCCTGTGCCTTAGGTCAGCGCTTTTTGGCTTCTCATGATCATCTCCCTGTCTTCTCATCCCTTTCCCCCACCTGTGCCGCTGCTCTCTCCTCTCGCTTCACCATCCCAAGAAGCGCAGCTCTGGACCGAGCACAGGGTGCAAACCTCTGGTTAGGTTGTGGCTTTGGAGAGCAGAGAGCCATACAAGCTTTACTTATTTGCAGTGATGGCTCTCTTTTGTCTGCTTTTTCCTTGTCCCCTTCAGACGTTCAAAGTAGTTTTTCATGGTTGAGCTCTGTTCCAAAACCCCTCTTGATACAAGATCATTTTCCAGTAGCAAGGAAACCAAGGCATTGTAAAGCTCTTTACATGACATTACATGACCTCAAACCATCCTCTACACCAAGAAGCACGTCTTTTCTGCAAAAGATTTGGATTTCACTGCTTCTAAATTTTAATTATTTTGTCAGGGAAATGAGAGAACATTTATAAAGGGCTGACTGGCCAGCCTGCATATAGCAGGTTGCAATTTAGCCCAGGTTAGTTCTGACCAAGAAGCTGTCACCAGCTAATTGCTGGCATTTTGTGTAAAATGCTGGCTTTGTGGCAGAACCCATTCTGCTCTATAAGACAGCTACTAACTGGAGAAAAAAAAAAAAAAAAAAAAAAAAAACAAAAACCACACCCAAACCAAACCCCNNNNCACCAAAACAAACCACCAAAACAAACCACCAAAAAAACCCCAAAAAATCAAAAAAACCCACCAAACCCAATAAAATCCCAAAAACCCCACACCAACATAATCCTTAGTATAATTTTCATTATATAGAAATCTCAGGAAAGAAACTTGTGTTGAAAGATACAAAGAATAAATTGGCATAGGAACAGTCCTCCTGACTTTAAGTAGAATCAGTATATTTTGATACATAAAGTCTGCTGTTAAATGCATAGTTATGTCCTGTAGGTGTAACATGCTTTTCTGAAAGAAAACAGCTTTTTTTTTTTTTTCCAAAAAAACTGTGATCACCATGAAATAGTTGCTTTTGTTGCTTACTTTCAAAACATCTTCAGACTGAAAAGGAGAGAGTCTCAGGGAGAGAAACAAAACTGTTGGAAATTATTTCAGTTTTCTGAAATCATGTAAGGCAAGTTTATAGAAGCAGTGGCTTCACATAAACCTTATTCAGTGTGATGTGTACTTTTTACATTATTCTTGTCAAAATACTACTGGCTTATATACTGCTTTGGGACTCTATTTTTTATTCCTTTAAGAATAAATAGAAGAATTTTTTTATATATATATTCAAAAGAATTGTGGCAATGTGATAATAACTAGCATTTTAAAACTCAGATATTATGTGGGCACCTCTATACACATTAAGGAGTTTCAACAGAATGATGTACTTCCAAGTATTGCTGAGTATAGGAATATTTGTTGAACAGCAGTGTTTCACTGTGTTGATGTTGCCTGGGAAAGAACTGTTTGGCCTGCAAGTACCGGGAATTGAAGTTGTTTTCACAAAACCTATCAGTGGAGCCAATGTTAAAAGAATTATTTAAGAGGCGCTATCCAGTTCTGTAATGACATGACATTAAAACAAATATTTTGAAGTGCTTCACTGACTATCTAGTTTCTGTTTTTCATGCTAAAAAATTTCTCCCTTCTCCCAAACCTGCCTTTTCTCAGCTGAGAGAGAAGTTCATCTCCACTGCTGCTCATCTCTATGCTCGTTTTGGTTTTCCCCTGATGCTTAGGTGGTTGTCATGCCTTTTTATTGCCATTGCTTTGCTTTCTCGTTTCCACTTCCCCATACGCACATGGCATTCATGGCCTGGATCTTTACAATAATGTGCTCCAAAGACATGTTTCCTTACAGTGACTTTCCTCCTTCCTACTGCTTCTGGACTAGGAGAGGTAGAGAGCCACAGATGGCCTGAATAGAGGCTCCTGAAAGGAAAGCAGCACTGAGCAGTTTCCATTCACTGCTGCTCATGACTTATCTGTTAAAATTCTACACTATCAAGACCTTGTGACTGTAAACACCTAAATATTTAACAGAAATATAGAAGTTTAATACTTTAATTATTTGTCTAAATGCTAGCAGTTAAATATTGTCCAGGTTTTCTGCTGTCTTTCCTAATTTCATTTTTATGACCTGACAAATATACTCAAATCTTTAATGGTAGCAGTAATTGTGCTGCACTGTCATTTCTTATGGAGATTATTTGAGGTTCTTTAAGAAATTTATTGGACCTAAGTGAGAGGACTTTAATTTATATTGGCATCACATGATTTCTATGAACTTTCACTGGAAACTTTTGCTATTTTCATTACATTATTCTGTCCATAACCCTCGTGCCCCATCCGTGGAAGTGTTCAAGGCCAGTAGTGGGGCTTTGAGCCCCACTTGATCTAGTGAAAGGTGTCCCTGCCCCTGAGAGGGGATTGGAATCAGGTGGTCTTTAAGGTCTCTTCCAACCCAAGATATTCTGTGATTCATTTGTTTCTTTTGCTCTTAGATTTTCTCACATTATGTGGAAGCTTTCCCTGACATTGCTGTGGTATCACAAGTTTTTCATAAGAACATTTCAAAGTATGCCCTATCAAATTTTTTTTTTTTTTGCATTCTACAGTTTTCATTTCTTAATTTTCATTTATTCACTTTGTTGTTATGTCAATCAACATTAAAGAAAAACAGGTTTCTTATGGTGTATCCACAACTAGTTTCATTTGTAAGCCATTAAAACTGAAACGGATGTTTTCAATTCAGACCTATAAACGATATTTTTTTATATTCAGTAATATTTTACTGAATATAAAATTTTAAAAGACCAAACAGTATGAAAGTACTTATGGACAGACCTATTTTGAACCCAAAACATTGGAGAGTTTGATTGACACTCTTGCATTTTTTAAAATTCTATCAGAATGTGAAAATATATCTGAGAGCTCGAATAAGTTGTGTCTATTTTCTGTCAATGGGTAAAAGCAGCATTTAACAAAACTTCTCATCTGTCATGCTTTTCAACACAAGTCTTGTATAAAATGTCAACAAGAATAGCAATAGATTTGTACTGAGAACTCCCACTGTAATGCTCTAGATTTGTACTTAATTTTTTAGGTAGTTCCTGAGCATTTGTTTGACCATTCAACCATTCAACTGTACACTTTTAAGCAGTAAAAAATTTTGATAGACCGTTTGAAATATTGTTCCATTTGTGTGTCAAGATTGCTCCATATAAACAGTGAGTGAGCTAGTGTTTAAATCTGGGAAAGGACAGATTGATTACACTGAAGTAGTGTCTTAATCCATATAGACCTTTTTTACAACATTGTTCTGCACAGCCTGTTGGAGAACAGAACTTAGAAGTTAAAAATACTGGTTTCTTTTTTTTCAGTTAATCAATGGCTCACAATTTTGTACTATCATTGTTTAGGATATAGTACAACCAAAAATGTGATTCACTTCTTATAAACAGAGAGGAGAGACTGCTTCAAACAGCTTATGAACTCATGGTCAAAACTAAAAACCAGTTTGCAGAAGGAGAGACCTACAGGCTTTTCCAAACACCACAGAAACAACTTTTTATTTAAAAAAAAATAGACCTCTCTAACTGCATGTAAAGTCCCACATTTCAGCATGTGGTGTTGAGAATAAAAGCATAGCACTGTCGTGCAAATAACAGCACATTCTTGTTATGTTACACTTTTTGGAGATATGTATTTCTGTGGTTTCATCCCTGTTCTGTAAAAATTTAGACCCCCAGTTAGCAGGCTTCACTTACATTAGGATTCCAGCAGACTTTAAATATGCACTTCTCAGAGATCATGATTTTGGAGTAGTAGCAAAGTCATGGAAGCACTCAGCATCAGGAATGTGATTTGATGGTAACTGTTCACATCTGAACCTGGTGATTAGGCTTCTGTAGTCAGGTAAGAGTCATAGATGTTTGTAGGGACCATTTTCTGGAGTTCTTCAGAGACACTTTGTGTCTTATTAAAGACATAAAGGACTACTTTGATCTGAAGTACTCAAAGAGCAGTGATTTTTTGGCAGTGCAGTGTCGATGCCTAAATGAAAAGGTATGAATAGAGTCCTAAATCCTTAAAATGCAGTATCAATGTGCTCTACTACACTGTTTAAAATCATAGTTTCAGAAACTGCACAGTAAGCATACTTTCATTTCCTCTAAGCAAGGGCATGCCATAGCGTAATTAATCTCTGTGGTCTGTTATCAGATATTTTGTTAGCTTAAGCTAAATGATCAGATTTACTAAAAGCTATCAAAACTATTGGTTTGCTAAATGCCAGGGTGTATTGAAACATTGTAAGTGCAAAAGGGATTGGCAAACAGCGAGCTATGTTGCAAAGAAGGTAAGCAAAAGAGCTACAAAAGGAGATGAGGGAAAGGAAGCTAATCACAGTGCATGTTACATTATTTCTTGCTCTCAGGTGCTAAAGTTCCCACTGGGATAATAGCAATATGGGAGGTACAGTGGGCTATGAGACACTTTTATCTTTATAAATTGTCCAGAGGGAGGAAACAGGTGGGTATTGAGTTACAGTCACAAAAGTGATAGCTGTTTCTGGGACAGGAGTCGTATATTTTGTTTATTGTTTATATCTATTGCCTGTTTATGTTTTGGCTAACGCTCACTGAAATGCAGAATATGATACACTTGTAGCTAAGCAAATAAGCTGGAGCATGAGGACTGAAAAGAAAAAGAGAAAAGAAGCTTTCTGCTTTTATGCCCCACAGAGAATGTCTTTGCTTGCTGGATGACATCCTCAAAAACTTTCTCAAATATTTTGTCAATGATTGCATCATCTTGAGGTGTCGAAGGGTACAAGCTATGCTTCCCTCAAGGCGTAGCTGGGGGACTTCTACCCAAACCCACCATCTTCCTCAAAGTGGTTTTGTTCCAATCCAGCCTCAGGAAAAAGAAATAAAGGTTGCTTTATATAAAATATGATATTCAATTATCTGTATATATGAAATACATATTTTATATAAATATGTTAAGTGGCTGTATAAAGTTGATGGAACCCAGTGCTGCTGGGTGGAACAAGATGACTCCCAGCAGTATAATATTCGTGATGTTGCAGCAAGTCTTGTTTGCTGGCTGGAGAGTAGGAAGTTCCAATCAGTGATATTAAACA
Organism: Picathartes gymnocephalus; assembly: GCA_013390045.1. Classification (NCBI taxonomy): domain Eukaryota; kingdom Metazoa; phylum Chordata; class Aves; order Passeriformes; family Picathartidae; genus Picathartes; species Picathartes gymnocephalus. The sequence continues at coordinate 27,457 of WEKY01007068.1, read as the reverse complement.
GCTGTTAGAATCTCTGGAATTCAGAAAGAAGAAGTCAGTAGATCTTCAGAAGTATTAAAACTAATATCCTGATTGAATTGTGAATCCTAAGTAATCATAGAAAAGAAGGTAACAACTGTACAGTGCCTCAGGACATACACAAGTAAGTTTGATGATCCAAATTTATATGAATATGCTTTTTAACAGAGAAAAAAGAGAGTTGAACATAACTATGGCAGTTTCTTAAGAATTCAAAAGCTGAATGAAATAGAAGTGATCTTGAAGTTGAGTCAAACTGTAAGTGGATGTAGGAATAATTTTCTTTTACTTTGGTGCAGCCTTTACTGCCAACTTTAATTTCATAAGAGACATGCTTCCTATGTAAATTCAAGGTATCTTAGCAAGGATTAATATTCCATCAACTTACATTCCCAAGCTTTTCTTCCTGTTTCTATTTACAGTCTAATTACCTACCAGGAACTTGGTTGTCCCATGAAATTTCAAAGCTGACTCTTCAGCCTCTGTATATTCAGAACCTGCTCTGAATTATCAGTTTCTTTTCATAATAGCTTGTTAAAGGCAAAGTGTGGCAACATAGTATTTTTCCATAATTTGCAGAGAACAAAGGCAAATGCAGGGTCCTGAACCTGGAGAAGAATAACTCTAAGCACCAGCACAGGCTGGGGTCTGACCTGCTGGAAAGCAGCTCTGCAGAGAAGGACCTGGGACTCCTGATGAACAAGCTGTCCATGAGCCAGCAGTGTGTCCTTTTGGCCAAAAAGGTCAATGGTATCCTGGGGTGCCTTAGGAAAACTTTGCCAGCAGGTCGAGGGAGGTGATCCTCCCCCTCTGCTCTGCCCTGGTGAGGCACATCTGGAGTGCCGTGTCCAGTTCCGGGCTCCTCAGTATATGGAATTCCCTGGAGAAGGTCTAGTGGACAGTGAAAACGATGATGAGGGGTCTGGAGCATCTCTCTTACAAGGACAGGCTGAGAGAGCTGGGCCAGTTCAGCCTCAAGAAGAGACACTTGAGAAGGAACTCATCAATGTATTTAAGTATCAGAAGGGAGGGTGCCAAGAGGATGGACCAGACTCTTTTTAGTGGTGACAAGCAACAGGACAAGAGGCAACGGGCAGATACTGATGCACAGACGTTTCACCTGAACAGAAGGAAGAACTTCTGTATTCTGCAGGTGACTGAGCCCTAGAAGAGCTTGACCAGAGAGGATGTGGATTCTCCCTCACTGGAGATAATCAAGAACCATCTGGACACACTCCTGTGCCATGTGCTCTAGGATAGCCTTGCTTGAGCAAGGAAGTTGGACCAGATGACCCACTGTGGTCCCTTCCAACTTGACCTATTCTGTTATTGTGTGAAAAATGTAGCTGTGTGGTGAAGAATGGATGCAATGTATGAGGATTCTCTGTGAAGGTGTCCATGTGTTTGGCAGTTCTGGGTAGAAATGCCAAAATGCAAAGGAAGGTGCCCTGTGATGTTAAAATTAAGCAAAGATTGAGGTAGAAGTCCTTCACCTTTTGAAAGGTTCCGTTCTCTACAGATGCTGTATAGCAGTAAAATCTACTCTAAGTAAGTATTGCCAACGTTTTGTTAATCAGCCATTAAAGAATTGGAATATTAGACTCTGAATTTTGCATCAGATACTTGAATGTTATCAATCAGCACAGCTAAATAAGATCCAGTGAAGGAACTAGCTTAAAAACTGTCAAAGGACCAATATTTAATACTTCCAGTTCAAAAGTTCCCTTAAAGTGTTTTACTGGAGGGTAATAAATGCCAGGTCATTGTTTCCTAGGAAGCCTAGAGGATTCTCACATTTGTACCTTTGGGTCTGGATACTTGTCTAAATAGTAAACTGCTGTCAAAGTGTCAGACAAAACCAGTATTTCACATCTGACTGACTGAAAAGGGATAAGTTATTCCAAATTCTTGGCAAAAGAAGCATAACTCTGAATTGAGAGCAGAAAAATATTGTCAATAAACCCACAAGTGGAGATTTGCCATGCAAACATTGTACTTAAACCTCATCAGATTTTAATTTATTACTCGTTATTAAATAAAAAAGAGCTAGATTTTAGCCACAAGCCTGCTAGGCACTGATTTGGATGTGGAATGTTAAACAGCAGGAAGTGAAGGGAAGATATACCCCTGCGATATACCCCATGATTGCTCAATTTCTTAAATGAATCAGAGAAAATGAATTTTCATCACTGAAATTTAACACTACTACATGCCCTTTATAAATTAAATCAATAGTGAAACTTGTCTGGGATATGAAAAATAAGATGTCATCACTTTAATTAAATGGGATCTTCTATAAGGTGTGAAGACTGTCTAAACTAAACTGGAATAAATCCTGGGCTGATTTACCACTGAGTAAAACCTTCAAGTTACACATCTTATTTTCATGTTCACCTTGAATGACAATTTGCAGATGAGTCCCTTAAATAGACATGGAAAAACATAAGAGATGTGGTTCCCTGTGCTTTATGCTAAGTCCAAAGAAGCAAATTTATTCTTGTCAGTAATGGGCACAGACCTTCTTGTGCTGATTTTGACAAACTCTGACTAAAACATTCCTTTGTCAGATAGTCTTGTTAGTTCTGTTAATACTGGTAATTGCTGGTGCTGTGTTCACCCTTAGAGGTGTCTGTCACTGATCAGAGGTCCCAGTTCTATGTTAAGTATTTAACAGAAAAAAAGGTGTCTTGAAAACCTCTCACAGAAAATGATATTAAGTTAAAGTCATCTAAACAAAGGGCAAATGTTAAGATCTAGAAATGTTTGTTCTAGAAATAGAGATACATGTCAGGGAGATGTTCACTTAATACAACCCTAGAGGATGACAGAAATCTGCTACAGCTGTTAATCATTCTCCTCTAAAATTAATCTCAAAATACACTGGCTTAGAAATTCTGGTCATAACACACCTTACAGCGATATTGTAAGGTGTGATTTTCTCTTGATTTCTGCTATACTTAGGCTAAAACATGATAGCTACATTTTCACTTTGGAGGGCCACTTCACACACAGGGAAATCTAAAACCAAAAAAAATTGTATACTGCTCTGCTAAGTGGGGTGCTCTTTGCCATGAAATTAAAAAAAATATATTATCACTGGTCATGGAAAAGTAGATCAGTGAGGTAGGAACGAGGTTACCAGAGCAATGGCAGGGGAGATGAAGGAGGTGATGCATAGGAAGGAAAAGACCTGGCAGTAACACCAATGCCACGGTTACATTTTGGGTACTAGTGGGCATTTCTGCTGCAGAGACAAAAGCCTGGCTGGCTTTGTTTTATCATAGTCTCTTCATCATATTCTTTTTCATGACTTATTCCCAAGAAATCTCATGTTAAACCAGAACCACTAGGTTCCTGCAATATTTTGGACAAGTAGACTGTCATGAATCTGCTAACATTAGCCAAAAAATCTGAATAGACAGAATAGATACTGCCTGAAATAGGGTGTAAGTCCAATTTTTAATGGAATACAATTAATAAATGTTCTGAGCTATTGGAAGTCACCAGAAAAAAAGTGGAGGAAAATAAACAATTTAAATATAAAAATGTTTTTGCATTTTATATAGTTTTATAAATTATATATTATACAGATATGTCTATTATAAATGTTTATATACAATTTAATTTGAATGATATTAGTGTATTAAAGTCCCCTAAATTAATACTATGTATTTAAGGAATATTCTTAATGTCCTTACCCTACCCAATGATGTCCAAACTGTATCATTCCTCTCAGTGCTAAGGGAAAATCTCCCTTCTTTGTCCAAAGACAGAATATATGTGTGATATACACCAAATGGATATGTTAAAATCTGCTACCAAAACAGGGATCATTTAAGGTTAAAAATATAATTCAAGTTTTCCTATTTGACTCCATATCTGTTCTTATATTGGTACATTTTTTAAATCAATAAGTGGCATCTTTTCCTTCGGTTTTTACCTCTAGCTCTTATTGCAAGAACATTCTGCCATGAGTTGCATTTGTTCAATCTCTTTAGTGTGTTTCCTTTCTCAGCTCAGTCCTCTTTCTCCGGTCTTTCAAAACACGGTGCTTAGTCCTGATTTTTAAGTGATGAAAAATGATTGAGAGTGTATTTGGGTGAAGGTGCTCTATCACGAGATGGAAAATAAAAAGCACGGTGAGAGACTGATGCATTTGATGTGACAGTTATCAAAAATTATGTGTATTACAAAAATGAATGTTGCAATTTCCAGGTTAATGCATGATGTTTACAAAATACTTTATTTTTACATGTGCCTTGTTATAGTCATCCTTTTACAAAGAAATAGGGAAAACAAATATAACCAAAACTACCATTTCTGATCACAAAGGAAATCTGAGTTGGAGCCACAGCTCTGTCTTCTAAGCGTCATTATGAAATCAAAGCAAAAGCAGTTTTTGAGTAAGCAAATCATAAATGCCAATTCAATCTTAAACCAGAAAATGATCTTGACATATTTAGATGCCTCCCATAGACTTATATATTCATCATGTTGTCTCTTACTAGTGCAGGACTTCTTTCACCAGAAAAGGTTTCTGTCTCTGGTATAAGCCTCAGCTAGTAAATGTTCCAAAGCATTTGCAGTTGTTCTGAAAGGATATGAAGAATGTTCCATTTCACCAGAACATTAAAAAACTTTCAAATAGAACAGAATGCAATTACCCAAATAAGAACCAGGTCATAGCACTGGAACTGCTGTCCTGACCCATACAAAGGCAGCAGCTGTTATCTTTTTTAAATGATGACTGATATTAAAGATGTGACATAGTGACTCAATATATGTCTACACTGTGCAGGAGGGACCTGAACAGGAGCATCAAAAGTAATTTTTCAGGAGAAAATTAAGCATATTAATTAAGGCTTACAGTTGATTTTTATATATTCATCACTCTGAGGCCTTGTACAATCAAGAGTGCAAGAATTATTGAGGACAAGAAGCAAGTAATCTAGATGTAATTTAGTCTACCATAACAATAAGGAAATGCAACAAAGGAAGCAGACGAAGTTTATCCTTGTTATTCTTCCAATCTAGTGATGGCTCAGTGTAGACCATGGTCTGAGCTTTGAACTTATAATATTCTGTGACTATTGCAAAGTGACAATAGTTTTTTCTTAGGCTGATGATGACATTTTAAAAAGATAAGAAATGAATCTCAGTGGTAACTGCATTCTCTTATCAAAGATGATCGTCTCAAAGTTAATCTGAACAAAATCACCCCAATTGCTTGGGGGCAGTTGTTGCCTTTTGCTTTTAAGTGCTTCATAGTGTAAAGCCTTTTTTACAGCTCACCCATTAGGAGAGGTGGGAAAGCAGCCTGCTGGTTATGGAAACATAACTCATAGACAAGTGATGATGTGGCAGGGGTCACAATACATGTTGAAAAAATAGATGTACTGGAATGGAAATTATTTTTCTTCCTTTTTGAATTATTGAGTGTATGAGTGGATTATTCTAATCCTAAAAATTCCTATATGTTTTATTTCTCAGAAGGAAAAAAAAAGAAGGGGGGAAAAAAAAGCCCTGGTAGCAGGTCTGAAATCTTTTAATAGAATATATTGAGTGTTGAGAGTGTAGACTGAGATCCAGGAAACCCCTGCTCAAATTACAGAACCAGGAATATTCAATAAGAAACATCTATTGTTGAAGTATTAAGTAGAAATGTACTCTCTTTGTCTGTCCTGAACAAATTGGAAAACTTTCTAAATGTCTTTGATTTCTTCATGTGAAAAGACCCATCACAATTCTTGTACAGATCCAGTTTACCTGGGCAGGGATAAATATTTGATAAGAAAGAGGAAGATGCTTTCATTAACTAAAACCAAACCCAAAGCTACATCAAAGAAAACAAAAAAACAAAACAAAGCTGTGACTTCCATTGTCCTCATGGGATATACTGCCCTTGGAGCAAAGAAAGCCACTCTCACATTACCTTGGGCTGTGTGAGAGCGCAGCCAGCAGGTACAGGAAATCACCCTTCCACTTCCCTTGTATCTCCACTCATGGGATACTTCTGGAATGCTGTGCCCAGTTCTGGCCTCCCCAGTCCAAGTAAGATATGGGTGTGCTGGAATGAGATTTGTGGAGGCCACCAATGGTCAGGGAGCTAGAGCACTGAACCTACAAGAAGAGACTGAGTAAGTCATGATTGTTCAGCCTGAAAAGGAGAAACCAATGGGGAAATCTTATTGCTGTCTACAATTACCTGATCAGAGGATATCAAGAAGGTAGAGTTAGACTCTTCTTGGAGGTGCACAGCAATAGGAAGAGAGGCTCTAGAGATAAACCAGAACCTGGAAAATTCCAGTCAGACTTTTTATTTTTTAAATACCAGAATATTTTCTCTGAGAGGCAGCGTGCTCTTCCTTGGAGGTGTTCAAAACTCAGCTGGACAACCTGCAGGCCTTGGATTAGGCAGCCTCCTAAATTATTCTGTGATCCTGTGGTTCTGTAACTGCCTGAGCAGGGAAGCTGCAAAAGTTAGGCTGTAAGATACACTTCAATGGAGATAAATTAAAGCTTGTTTTTATTTAAAGGGCTTATATTGTGTGAGTAAATAGAGTATATTTAATTAATACAATTATTTATGCCGCATATACAGCTATATAATCTAGGATGAATAGAATGCAACATGCTACAAATGCAATTGCCACAGTATCACTCTGATGGATAATTTGTTACTCTTTGCTATGTAAGATTTGTCTAATGCCATCACACTTCTGTTACTTCAGCTGACCTGTTTTGTGCCAAGTCCGCAGCATAGACCACAGCATCCAGTTTATCAGACAGAGGGAAATGTATCAGGCTATTTTGAAAAGGTGATCAGCTGATCAGCCAAGATACACCTAACCTGTGGGGCCCAGTATAATCTTTCAGGTTTTTTATGCACTCTAAAGACACCCTGAGGTCATGTCAGGATGAGACTGTGTACCATGACTCACCTGTGCCCTTCTTGCTCGAAGAAACAGCAACTTGGCCAGAGAGGGAGTCACAGTAGGACTCAGAAACCAGGACTAGCAAACATTCCATAGCAGGTTTTGATGCAGTGCAAGAAACTAAAGTCATGCCTAAGCTTCCTGGTGATTTTGGGGTTTAAGGAAATTGCAAAAAGTTGTAAAATAACTGCAGAAACTTTATTTCACTTCAATGTTTTATCAGGGGGTTTATATTAGGTTTAATAATGGGGCAGTGTTCTGATGTAGAAATCTGTTCCCGATATTTTCACATTAGTATCTGCTGGTTCAGCCTCATTACTTGTCATTCTGTATGTCCTGAATTAGTCTAGTGCCTCCTTCATTGAGTCTATACTCAGTGATTTTCACCTGGGCATCTCTTCAAACTGACACAGCATTTATGTATATTTGTACATTTGTAAATATGCTAATTTTTTGTTTGCTTTTTTCTCTTTTAAATTAGTCAGTGGCTGTAGGAGCTTTTGACTGCTCTTTTGATTCTGTCATTCATGAAAAAGAAATACTGAGTGCTTCTTTTAATCCAAAAAAAATCTCCAAGTAAAAAATTGAATTAGAAATAAGTTCTTTATAATACATGTCATATACAGGTTTCTAGAAAGAAGCAGCATTCTATTTTCTGTCAAGAAATATTATACAAGGTTAGAGATATATCTAATAGAGGAGGGAAGATAAAACTCAAGATATCCAAGGGAAACAGATACATCAATGCAAACCAGAAAGGTCCTGTTCTTCCTGACATCAGAATGAATGTTGCTCAGTTAAATTCTGCTGACTGTGTCTGGCTATTTGAGTGAGCCTAAAAGCTCTGGTCTCACTTTATATTGTTCAGAATCTGTGAGCCATCCAGATGCTGAAGATCTTTTTTCTGGGAGAATTAAGCCTACTGATAATATTAATGGAGCTGGTTTTCCTCCCTTTCTGAATAAAAAAAAAGGTGATGATGAGCCTTTGACATGGACTGTCAAGATAGTTCACACCTCTTTCCTTTTCCAGGATGGAAAAGTGCTGGGAAAATAACAAATTAAAATTCTGTAATTAAGGGAAGAATTGAGGCACCAGATTAATTAATAAAATTGTGATTGATGAATCTGGGAGTTTATAGGATTATTTATGACTATAAATTATCTGGGGAGTTTTTCCTCCTTAGTGTTCTATTATTGTTTTTCTTTTTAAAAGTTACACTTAGACTTCTGAGAGATCCACTGAAAAGGTATCTTAAATATTAGATTGAAATATTCAATCAAGGAATAGATGTCTGGGCAAAGAACTGAATATTATTGCTAAATAATAAGACTTTTTCATAAATAGGTTCTCAGGCTTTTTTAATGATTACTGCCTTTTAAATTTTATCTTCATAAGTTGCTCCCAAAGTGAAGAAATATTATATGAATCTTTTCCTTTTTAATGCTAATATTAGAGAGCTTTTTGTGGCTTCACAGACAGTTTAGTTCTCCTTTCCCTTCTCTTGCCAAAGGAAATAGTTGGGATTTTTTTCCTCTTTTACTTCTTCTTTCTACAGATGACCTGGTTCTGCTGTTGCACACTTTGCTCAGTCAAGTTCTGCATTGGAGAACTGAACGCCTTTTAGCTTTCAACAGCACATGACAGAAGTCACTGAGAAAAAACAGATTCTGTCACAGACTAAGCACATACAGAAGATCGATAGACATATTGCAGAACTGGATGTTTTCTCCTTTATAAAATCTTAAGTTACCTGTAAGGATTTTATTGCTGACAGTAAGGAAAAAATAAGGGCAATATTAAGTTTTATGCAAACTGCTTCACCTCAGTTGCATCCATAAGACAGCTCAGTTCTGAGAACTACTGTCTGTGCCTCAGTTCCCATGTGGCCAAGAAGACCTCTTCTTGCTAGAAATTTGGTCAAAATGCCCTCTAAAGTAATGTGCCAACTTCTTCAATTTTGCAAAATGTGTAATATCAGCTAATGCACATCATCTTTCAAAATTCCTCACCTACCTCTTGTGTACAGTAAGACCTTCCAAAGCCTAGAGATTAAATGTTTTTGTAATCTGCTATTGCCCTTATTTTGTTAGCCTTGAAAAATAACCTGGTTAGAGCTGTAGGCAGAAGTCATAAAACAAACAAATTAAATCATGCTCACAGTAGAAGCAGTGAAAGTCATCAGCTCAACAAATGTTAGCCACAGCTGGTTTTGCAGTCTGCCTGTGTGTCTGTAATTATGAGAGTATGTAGGTGTTTTACATATTGATAAGATAAATTGAGCTGGTCTCATTTTCTGGTTTTGAATTTGAGAAAGGTAGATTGGGAGTCTTTTTTTTTT
>WEKY01007068.1:0-18143 GCA_013390045.1 Picathartes gymnocephalus | reverse complement strand
TTTTTTTCCATTTGTGTATCTGACCAAATTAAGAATCTTCTGCTTTCAGCATCTTTTCCGTAAGTCTCAGATGACTCATATCCTCTCATCTGATAAGTGTGATGACCTGGTTGTAGGTCTGTAATTGCATGGGCTTAAATGTTAAAGAAACTGCTGTGTTGCAAAGCAAATATATCTGTTCTTGCCCTCATCTCATTTGTTACAGAGGTAAGATTCAAGTATGCAAAAGACACAGTCTTTATGATATGGCTTTTCTCTGGTGTTTATTTTTCTTGATCTTTGTTTATATTAGTTATTGAAGGTTGATATTATGTTTTACTTTCTTTCTTTTTAAATATATCATTAGTCTTCGCATATTGTACAGTGTGCTGTGAGCAACAGCTGGAATGCTATACAGCCATCGACCAGACCTAAGGACAGGATGCTCAGCTCACTTGTTATTTATGGGCAGAGGTGTAACACCAGGCAAATGCAATTCTCTGCCTCTGGGAGCAGCCTGGTTCTTCATGAATACCACCAGTTCCATCATCACAAAGCCCAAGGTCATAAGCCCTCCCAGGACTTGCCTGGTCACACATAGGAATTATATATAATTTTGGCAATTGTGAAGAAAAGATGGGAGATTAACAGAGCCAAAAGTGTAGGGCTTAGTGTTTCAGGACACATAGACAGCTGTCTCTCCTGGGTGTCAGTAGCTTTAACTGGAAAAGTTTTGGCCTGTCTGCTTCTATGTTTTAATTCTTCAAATCACTGCCAGACCATGTGTCAGTCCACAAATTAGTACTACACTCTAAAAGACCAGGCTTCATCCAGTGTTCTTCAGTGTAAACAGCACATAAACATATAAGTAAAGTCCTGGTGTACTCAACAGAACCTAATCATAGAGAAAACTAACTTTAGCCATATTGGCAGCCATCACTGTCTTGTCTTCAGTACTACTGGCATGATTTGGATAGGTAGTGCCATTTTTATTACACCTGCACAAGCTGTAGTGATACCCCCATATGCTTGTACACAATATGGACACATGCGCAAAGTATGGATGGTGCCCTTGCTCCTTTTCACCAACTAGAAGAACGATGTGCCCTTGCCTTATTCACATATGAGGAAAAATAAATGTTGAGGTACCATTATGTTTATGGTTCAGAGCATTTGGCAGGCTGTATTTTGTGATTTTGGAGGCTGGGTGTTTCTGGAGAACCCTCATTCACTGAAATGTGTGAGGTACTGCTTAGGTCAAAAGATGGAGTGTTTGTTCAGCTGCTGTGTTTGAGGTGCTGTTTTCAGAGTTTCTTGATGGCAATTTTGTCTTCCAAAGCCTTTGGATCCGATAACACTAACTGAGAGATTGAATAAGACAGGTAGATAGGAAATAAAGTTATAAATATTTGCAAGGTACATATTTGCAAGTAAAAGCAATGCTGACTGCTTTGGAAGTGGGATAGGCAATATGCATACAATGAAACATTCTGCTTTCTTAATGGAGCATTGCACAGATAGAAATCAAATCACCCATCTCCACTTTCCTATTTTTGTACCAGTAAGTCCAGGTCACATATTTTCTCTCCATTTTGTGATGCAGAATGACACAAGGCATTCTGACTGCTGTTAACCAGGTCATGTGTTCATCTCTGAGTCTGCCTAAACTTCAGTATCATGACTGGAAAATGTGAAAACGTGACTGGATTTTGTAGAAAGGAAAATAGGGACTAGAGAGTTTTTTGCATTAATGCTAGTACTTACCAAAGACAGAAAACTCCTACTACGAGCACATTTGCTGTGGTTACTGTAATTCTTTCCTTTTTCTACCTTCTTCTGAGTGGATGAAATTTTTTTTCCTTTTATTCTTTGTCTTTTACCTGATCTTCTGGGTGGTGCTTTTTTCACTCAGACAGGCAGCCCTCTGCATCAGCATTCAGCAGCTATCCCTGACTGGCTTAACTTTAGTGGAATTTTTCAGGCACTAATAGTGATTTGCAAAACCACAGGTATTCTGAGCAGGAAAAGATAAGGAAAGTATGTGAGAAGAGAAGAGAAGAGTGTTTGAGAATATGGATCATAAATCTCACTGGGCTCTGGATTCTCTTAATGACAGGGAATATTCTTTTTTCCTTCTTTTTACAACAGAGAAATAAAAGAGAAATGCTAGGCACCAAGGTAAAAACTGTAAGGTTTATGTAACTTAATGTTCGTAGGTATGTTACTTTCTGCCTCTTCTATATATCTTTTTCTCTTCAGGTCAGCCCTTGGCATGTACCCTTTTGGGGCTGTGCCTGCTCATAAACATGAGAGTTATAAACACTGTTCACATTTCACTGTTTTCTCCATTTCACAACAGCAGCCACAAATTATTCCAACTAGTGTTGTAACATAAGCAGATGGTGATAACATGGATGTTACTTTCAAACAGAGAATCATAGAATAATTTGGGTTGAAGGAACATTAAAGGTCATCTAGCCCAAACCTCCACGCCCTGAGCAGGGATATCTTCAACTAGATCAGATTGCTCAGAGTCTCATCTAACCCAGCCTCAAAGATTTCTGGGGATAGGGGCTTCTACCACCTCTCTGGACAACCTGCTCCAGTGTTTTACTACCCTCATTGCAAAAAACAACCCAAAAAAAGTATTCCTTATATCTAGTCTGAACACACATATTATTTTATCACTAATATTAAAAGAAGTGCCACAAAAAAAGACATCCCTCCTCTGCTGGCTGCTGAGGTGAATGGAACTGTCCTGTACACACACACACAGAAGCCATGTGATCCAAGCTTGGCCTAGCTCCTGGCACCTGCCAGAAATGGAGGAAAAGCAAGTGACAACAGTCACCACATACATAGCACCAAAAAAACAAAAACAAAAAACAAACAAATAAACAAAAAAACCAAAACAAACAAACCCCCCCCAAAAAAAACCCCCAAACAAAAAACCCCAATCAGATAAGTTTGTACAGAAGCATATGTTACTCTAAGAAGTCTTTTCCTGCTTTTTGACATCTTCCTTGCCCACAGTAACAGCCATATTAAGATGCATTAAATATAAACCCACACTGTCCCCATGACCAGTATGCTGGTCTGCTCTGCTGTATGCTTAGAAGCCTGAACATAAGTTTTGTTTCCTGTTGCTTCTGTACTGTTCCACTTGGCAGAAGAGGGAGGTAAAGCACTGGCCAAGTAGGCTTTGTTTCGTTTGTGGGCTTGCTTCTGCACTAACAACATTGATAATGTCAACACGGCTTTAAGAACAGTGTTTGCTAACTTGTTCTGGCTCTGTAACAGCAGGTTATAAATACTGTAGCAATTTCATAAGCTTTCCTCATTTAGCAACAGAGTGGATATAAAGCTAACATTTTAACAACAGGGACATTCCTTACTAAACTATAGGAGTATTAAAGAAAACTTGGTTAATTGTCAAAACTGGGCTGAGATTCTCTTTGAATCTTTGAGTCTATGACTAGCTCATATATTGATATTTTAGTGATACAGATATAGTTATGTCAGTTCTGTTTGCTCATTCCAGTCCAAAGAAGACTGCTGGTAAGGGAAATACATATTTTGCAATTGCAAGGTTTTGTGGTAAAAAGTATCTTGCGGTAAAAAAATGTGGTTTGTGGTAAAAAGTATCTTGAACTGCAAGATAATATTAATATTTCAATATCTGTGAGAAGTGACAAGATATAGTTTACTTAGGCCTCTAATGATAGTCTTCTTGTTCATGTTTTTCATAGAGCAATAGCACCTACATACCTACTCTCATACCTTGACCTTGGCTGTTTGTTGCACATATAATAAGAATGTAGTAAAACAGTCTTCAGCAAGCAGGGTAGGAAACATTCTGTAAATTTAAGCACAGAAAGCAACACCGAAATTTGTTATCAGGTTTTTTTTCATTTATCAAACTAAAAGACAGTCCTAGGAAGAGTTTGATATTTTGTTGTTGCTGTTTTAAAGTTTTGAGTGTTCTACATCGACATGGTCATTTTATGTGCTTTGCCATAAAGCAGTTGTACATATGTGTTATGAAATATATCATGTGTCCTCATCAGTTTTGTGAATCAACAGCAAGAATTAAGCCAAAGGACAAAAGACTTGTATAAAGTAAAGAGGATCTTAAGCGAGTCAATTAAATTCAAGTTACAAGGGTGTCCAAAAAACTGCCAGTTCCTTTTCCTTATTCTTTCTGATTCATGTCCTAGAGTTTTGGTATGATGATTATGAGTACGGGAAAAGAGAAAAAAAAAGAAAAAAAGAAAAAAAGAAGAAAAAAAAAAGAACATTAATTTGTGGGGGAAAACACACAGTCATTTTTGAATAATTTTTTTGTTTAACAAGGCTATTTGAACTGGATAACAAGACTACTTGTACTGGACATTTTGAGGCAGAACTTGATTGAGAGAGTCTGCAGGAAATTTTAGGTAAGCACATATGTCTATTTGTACAAGCAGAAATATGATGAACAAGTGGAAGGTGATCACAGATTTAGGTTAAATAAGCCCTCCAAGATCATCACATCCTATCACCACCTTGTCAAGACCATAGCACTATGGGCCACAGACAGTTTTTTCTTGAACCAGACACAGTGAGTCCATCACCTTAATGGGCAGCCCATTCCAATGCCTGACAAACTTTTCCATGAAGAAATTCTTCCTGATGTCCAACCTCAACCTCTGCTGGCACAGCTTGAGGCTATGTTCTCTTGTCATGTCATTGGATGGCTTGGAGAAGAGGCCAAACCCCACTTGGCTACACCCTCCTTTCAGGCAGCTGTAGAGAGTGATAAAGTGTCCCCTGAGCCTCCTTTTCGATATTGTAGGCATTAATCTACAAAATAGTTTGATACATTGTTTGGTTTGTTCACCTAAAAAAACTATAGAAGTTCTAACAAATCTTTCAAAAAGATAAATTTCTGACTTCTTGAAGTAAGTTCAGTTTCCATTCATTGTTTAGCCTTGTGTTTCTATGTGCTTGCCCTGTGTCTTGTCAACTCTCTCCAAATCCATCTCCATTTCTAACATCTTTATATCTTCCCTATGGACTTCCCACTTGTGTACTTGATGCATACTCCTTTTTTTCCAGGTCACTTCTCAAAACTACCTTTTTCCATGATGACTTTTCCCAAACCAAGTAACCTTAAATATACTTGAAAGAAATGACATGAATTGTTTGAATACTATGCCTTTGATCTGTGGACCTTGTGCCTGAGTAGTCCTCTGGGAGCTTAAACATACTAACTCATTGACAGCATTCACTAAATAGTCCAGATGGAAAGCTTCCAATTATAGTCAGGGAAATATCAGCCTTGAATTGCAATCAATTTGGTTTTGGTTAGGAAAGAATTGGCCACATATTAGTAATTTTCTGATGTCAGATGATATGATTTTACTCCATTCTCTAAATGTCATACTTCAACTAAGGCCTTGTCTTTATTCAAGCACATGTGCAAAGCACTGGACACTGTGTGCTTATGGAAGGATTATGATAGGAAATTCTTACTGTGCAAAGGAACCTTTGAGTTTTAGGTTGAATTCTGATTAGAAAAAATATTTACGTAACTTGTGAAGTTACTCCAACTCATTTGTTGCATAAATGCTATCTTGAGAGTGTGTAAACTAAAACACTGTACAAAGCAATTTCTGTTTGTTTTCATGTTTATACAAGTACATGTAAAATCACCCTTAGATTTCAGGCAGACATTTTGGTTATTAACTTGTTTTCTATAAACAGAAAAAGTTATACCCATGAAAATGAATAAATAATCTTCATAAAGCATGATTAAAATGTAAATTTCCTAGTACTGTGTAATCTGCTGGCACACTATCTTGTACTACAGAATCCCAATTGTCTAACCTTGATTTAATTGTGTTCTGTGCATAATCAGTGACCTCACTAGGGTTATGAATTGCTGAATCAATGGAGCAAGAAGTACCATGTTTGACCTTGCCATCAACGACCAAGCCATAAAGAGTGCCATATTTTATTTCTTTACATAATATGTATATTTTTTGAGATTATTACTCAGTTTTCATTTTTGAAAAATAATTAAAAAAAAAAAAAGCAAGTGATGTTCGAGGTCCTGATGTCTCCCTTTCCTTTAACCCAACAGGTAGTCCCTGAAAAAATTCAATTTCAGTAATTAAAATCTGGGATTTATAGTATTATCAAATATTGTTTTGATTGCAAACAGCATATAATAGGAGCTGTATTAAAACCAGAAGATAATGTAACATGGCCTTGTAACATATGTGAAATTGTAGTTAAAATTTTTAGATCGTTCAGTAGTTTTACTGGAATGGGGTTATACAGACATATAATGTGATAATGAAATCCAGCCAGCTGACAATGAGACAACTGGGGAATATTGCTGCTGCTGAGTTTGTCCCTTCAGAAATTAGATTATACTTAAACGTATAATATATCTTATTTGCACATAAAATGCCACTTGGCCTTCATCTCTGGCTTTTCTGTGACATACTCTGGGGTCTAAGACATGATTTTTATTATTGAGATCAAGCCTCAGACACAGCATGGGAATTATGTTATTGTTACCTACCTGCTCCTAATATCCATCCTGCATCAAGCTGTGGTATATGTTACTTCATTTACCAGAGTCAGATGAAGAGCTGAAAGTTATAAAACAGTGTTATTGGTTTACATTTATCAGATTAGTTGTGTTTCTTATTTTGGTTTTGGATGTGTGTTGGGGAATTCTGCGGACATTCAGGCTGTTGTGACAGTGACACAGCTGGTACAAAGACGCAGTTTAAGCACTACCATTTCCTGTCAAACACCTGAGTGTGAGTGAAAAAATTAGTTCCCCTCCTGAGTGTGAGTGAAGATGTTTTTCTTTGATGGGACAAAGAGCATGAAGCTGTATAGTTTTGGTATTTCCATTTTGCAGGAGGCCAAGGTTGGTGTCAACAACACTCAAATGGATACCCAACTGATCACCTTTACAGACCTTCTCTGATTCTTATCCTGAAGGCCAGATGCAGAGGCTTTCACTCACTAAGGGGATTCAAAGAATATCTCTCCTTCCCCTTGCAAGAGTAGTCTGTAGGCAGGGTCTTCCACAGGCATCCCGAACAACAAAAGTCTCAGCTTTGGTCATCCCATGGACTTCCTATGTTTTATGATGGGAACACAATATTCCAGTACAATTCTTCCAAGTCAAACTGTAATGACTACTCCTAATCTTTACTTCATTGTCACATGGTTGTTTCTAGTACTGTTCTACCCTACTGATTTTACCAGCTGGGGTAGTTGTGTTAAAATCTTTGAACCAAAAATGGTAGTAAAATATCTGATTATTTTTCAGGATTTTTAGCTAGAGTTAGATTCCATGTTCTTTTATCACATTCCCCTTGCAGGACTTAGATGGCACTGTAAGCCAGAAAAGCATTTTTGTGCCACATCAAGAGAATGCATAGTTCTGATCAAATTAAAACCTACCTACATGAAAATTTACTCCTGAGACGCTAGATAAAAGAAAGGTTTTCTTTCCCCTTATTATTTCAGAATACTAGCTGTTACAAAGGGTTCTTTATAAGCATCATACACCCAGACCATCTCTATTCCATCTTATCACTTTAGAAGAGTGGAAATGAGTAGAATTTTTCTCCAGGAGTTAGGAAGAACAGTTCTATTTTGAGCATTTTTACTGCCTTGTAGAGGTCATGCTGGCATTTCTGAGAGCTACCTCAGACTTCTCAAATTTTTTTTCATTATGTTGTTTTCTGTTGGGGACTATAATTCTTTAATCTAAAACCAGACTGACATTAATGCTCAAGAAATAAAACCATGGGCACAAAATTCATATTCCTAGAGTATCTCTCCAATCTGCAGATTGCTCTACTTTTATCAGCTGAAACATCATTTATGAGAAGTTTACTGCCACTCAGTTCAAATTCTGCAAATGTGGCAGTCTTTACTGTAAGCTTGTTGTGAAATTCTTGTTCTTAGCAGTAACTAATTGTATCATGAAACCAGAATTGATTGATAATGGCATTTTTAAATTGAGCTGTACCTAGCAATTGGACAGTTGTGCCCTGTAGATGGAACATTAAAGTCACTGGAAAAAATTTCTTTTCAAGATGTGTTCAGAAAAACTTCAGAGATTACTAAAAGCATCATTAAAGATTTACAGATGGTCTGGAACCTAGCATTATTTTCTTCAAATAGACCAAGTCATTTTGTTTCACCATCAGCTTCTCTTTTTTATCCAAGAGAATCAGCTAATTCATGTGTGCTGCCAGGTAAGTAGAAAGTTAAAGCTTCAGGACTGAACAGGGTTGAGCAACACTGTGTAGGTTACAATTGCTGGTATATATTTCACTAATAACAGAACACAGGAGCAGAGGGGCTTTTTCAGGTCATGCAGTGATCACAAGCACTTGAGGATCACTACCAGGTCATAAAATTCAGTGTTATATACATCCAATTCTCTTTTTGCTTTAGTTATGCTTGTGTTAACAATTTTTCTAACATCCCAGTTACAGCTCTCCCACGTTTATCTGTTTAATGATCCCAAGCACAAGTACAGGCTGGGCAGGGAATGGATCAAGAGTACCCCTGAGGGGAAGGACTTGAGGGATGTTGGTTGATGAGAAGCTCAGCGTGAGCTGTCAGTGTGCACTGACAGCCCAGAAAGCCAGGGGTGTCCTGGGCTGCATCCAAAGCAGCGTGGGCAGCAGGGCCAGGGAGGGGATTCTGCCCCTCTGCTCTGCTCTGCTGAGACCCCACCTGCAGTGCTGCGTCCAGCTCTGGATCTGCTAGCGTAAGAAGGACATGGACTTGTTGGAGTGAGTCCAGAGGAGGGTGACAAAGACGATCAGAGGGCTGGAGCAGCTCTGCTACAAACACAGGCTGAAATAGCCCCTGAAAACAGGGGCTATTCAATGTAGAGAAGAGAAGGCTCCAGGAAGACCTTATAGGACCCTCGAGTACCCAAAAGAGGCCTAAAAGAAAGTGAAGAGGGAGTTTTTGCAAGGGCATGTAGTTATAGGACAAGGTGGAATGACTTTAAACTGAAAGATATTAGATTTAGATTAGATATTAGGAAAAAATTCTTCACTGAGAGTGTGGTGAGACACTGGCACAGGTTGTGAACTACCACTGTGCAATCCTTCAAGATTCATTTCATGTCCCCTTATTCTTCTACAGCATGAAGAAAATAACAAGTGAATCTCCTCCCCTTTCAATCACACTCATAGTTTAATGGGCATCCACCAAACACCTCTATTCCCAGGCCATATTTTTTCCAATTTTAGTAATTCCGTTAATGGAGCTGTAGGATTCCTTCACAAAAACTCCCGTGGTAATGGTTAATGTTGTATTTTCTACACTGCTCATTTTTTTCACTTGTTAGCCTGATAAAAACTTTGAATGCTAAATTCCTGCATTCCATTTTCCTTTTTGCTTCTTACCAGCTCCTGAAAATTTCACTATTTATATTTATATATTCTGCCGTATTCTGTTTATAAAAGTAAAGCAAACCATCAACATTATGTATGCTTTGAATTTTTTTATCATGAACTACACATGGAATAAACAATAAAATAAAAACAAACAATAAAACTCAGAATGTAAAAATTCCCATATGCCCATCTCCATTCCAATATATCAGTCTATTCCTGTCTAATTTTCCTATAAACATCAGAAGATACAAGGAACCATAGATATGAAGAAGAACAAGTTCAGAAGTTGTCAAACTCAAGAGAATATCAACTCCATAACTATTGCCATGGCACTCGCTATTTCCAAAACTGCCATTTAGCTAAATCAGTAAAATGACAAAAAGGAAGATCCTTTCTGAGAGGTTTTCTGACCCAAACCCCATCCTTACACTGAGAAATGTAATTTCAGTGTCAGTAAACAGGATCTCCCTTTTGTGAATGCGAAATCAGATTAAGAGTCATCATGAGAGACTGCTTAAAAGTTGAATATATCAGAGGAAAATACACATTTCTTATTCACCCTCTAATATTTCAGGACTGAAACCAAGTTCTTGACTAGAAGAACAGCCAACAGCTGGTGAGCCTGGATTTGAATTAGGATGATTTCCTGTGATGTTTGCAGAAGCCGCATTCCTGTTGTGCATTAGATGTACAACTTTGCATTGACTGAACTCTAGCCTGCTCTGCAGATGATAAATAAAGAAGCTGGAGAACATTGGATGATACAGCATCGATTTCCACAGGCTCATTTATGCCTCATTTTCACTGGCTGCAGCTGGGTTTAGTATGTGATTCTAGAAGTCACATCCTGGCCCAGGGCTGTCCTTTGACGTTTTTACTGCAGCAGAGCTCTTACAGCACTGTATCACTGAAAATGTCCTTGACCTCTGGGGTTTACAGCACACTGAAGTGTGCTTTTTAATCTAATTTGATTAATCTTTTTAGATAATATCTCTGTTCTCCCTTCCTTTTCTGTGAAATGATAATTTCGTGTGATAATTTAACTACTGCATCTGTGAACTCTGTATTACAGGCAAAGGTAGGCATTGACAAGATGCCACATCTGAGTCAGAAAGGAAATGATGTGGCATAGAAAAACAATAACACAGAGTTATGCATTTTTGCTTTTTGTTTGTGCATCTTCCAACAAATTTACTTAGTCCTGTCACACAAAACTTGTTCCCATGGCTTTAAGGAAGTAGTGAATATTTCACTGATGAACCATTGCACTTTTCAGTGATGACAATGTTATGGACCCATAATATTGTTGATGCTGATAGATTACAATTAATAGTGATAGTAATATTACTACTAACAGTTACATATAGATTTTACCCTATGAATCCATGAAATGACGCAGCCCTAAAGATGAGGTTTTTGTTACTTATGCCTGAACTTAGAGGAATGTTCCATTGTCTAAACAACAAACAGTGTGGTTTCTGGTCCCAAAGAAGAATTTCATGTCCAGGAGAAAACTAACTCTGTGTTCAGTGTCAGAAGACAAGAGAGGCACCTGGGAGAGGCTATCCAAGGTGTCCACTGCAGTTGACTTTGCCCAACGTAATTCTACTTGACACAAAATTTTGGCCACTTCTTCATATTAGAATAGACCAACAAACAAAGCATTTGAATGCATTTGGGACAAAGAGGCACTCAGGATAGAATACATGAGACTAAATAGGCAGAAGAAGAAGATAGATTGAGTGGCATTACAGTTTTCTTATGTCTGTTTTCAATTTCTTTTTACTTTTTCATATATATTTCTTTCCTAAACATAAAAAATTTATCAAAAATCAGTTGTGCGCTGATAATTTAATCTTCTTACCATGGTGATTGTGAAAGAACCATTTTGTCCAAAAGAGCATTT
Organism: Picathartes gymnocephalus; assembly: GCA_013390045.1. Lineage (NCBI taxonomy): Eukaryota > Metazoa > Chordata > Aves > Passeriformes > Picathartidae > Picathartes > Picathartes gymnocephalus. The sequence goes on along the minus strand of WEKY01007068.1, from coordinate 6,824 downwards.
ACTCAAATTAATAATGATTGGGCAGAAAGAATTAGTATCAGACTATTTCCTTCTAAATTAATAATTTAAATATATTTCATTAAATCATCACCTCCTTTTTAGAAGGAATTTGCCTTTTAAATGGTCCTTGTCTATTCTGGGTTTATATGGTAACCAATCCAAGGAAATCCTTATTTAATTGAGCTACCTAGGCATTACAGTAATAAAATGATAAAATATAGTCAATGTTACATTATTTTGACATATTCACATTGGAGTGAAAAAATGCAAAGGTAGTAGGCATACTGTACTACTTGGGGGATGAAACATCAACTGTAAATGTGTACTCACCTGCCTTGGTAGCAGTCAGAACCAATGGACATAGCAGTGTTTTTATTTTCCTGCAATGTAACCCTATATTTTAAAAGCAGGATATATTAAAAGAGAATGCAGGAGATTTTATTCAATATACCAGCTTGTTTTTTTTACCACTCCATCACCTGTTCACTGATAAGAAAAGTAAAAACAAAAACTGTTCTACTCTTAGAGGCTGAGGACTCTCTGACAGCATACAGAGTGTCAGTCAATTTTTCTGTGCACAAGCAGTTCAACTACAACATTCAGCAAACTTCAAAATCGTACAGGTTTTGCTTTCAGCTGTTAATTTCAGAGTCTAGCAAGGCTGTTTGTCAGTACCGCAATGTGGTTACAGCTCTATGCAGCAGGATGATGGTGATCCTTCACTGAATCCTTAATTGGGCAGCCCAGCTATACAGAGTATTGATTGCTGGTTACATGACTTCCACCATTTTATGTATGTGTTGTAAGCTGCTGAGGTCTTAGCCAAATTCAATTACTTTCTGCCCAGCTGCCTTATCCTAGTCAGAAATCTGGGGCTTTGCCATTCTCTCTTTGCAACAAAAAAATTATGAACTAGATCTGAATCTCTTCTGAAACATTCAGCTGAATAAAATAAAACATCACAGACACGTTCCAGCAGTTTGCAGTGGCAGTATTCACTACATCATCTACTGGGAATTGTAATCCAAAACTAAACATTTATCTGAAACATGTATCAATAGTGCAGCTGATCTTCTAGATATGAAACCCACACATACTACTAATTATTTTTGTTCTGCATGGCAGCATGCAGCAAAGACAATGAGATGTATTAATGGTTGCTCTTAACTAGTCACGAACACTTCTTTTTCCTGTGATTTTTCATTGCAGATCACTTGTGCAGGAAATGGAATATTTTTCTGTGATTTCTTGGTGCAGATGCAGACACAGTGATGGGGTTCTCTGCCTCATGTGACTTCTAGCTAAAAAAAGATGAGTAAATCAGATATAATGGAAAATTTGAATTCAGGGTAAAATATAGTTCCTTTTTCATTGACAATGTCAATAAAATATGCACCTTCTGTTTCAGGTTTACAGGAGATATTTGATAATTGTGGATAAAAATGGTACACTGCATGCTAGATAGAAAAGATAGGAATCAGGCATGGTCTTCTGAAGTCTTGGTCTTTCTAGAAATGCCTTCCTTGCTGCAGTCCAAAACTGATCTCCATGTTGTACTGGCTGTTTGCTACCAACTCTAGAACCTTGGAGAGGGTTCGACTTAAAATATTTTGTAGGGGAGTCTGCAATTAAAAACAAAAAGAAAATTGATGGCTCTAATCTTTCCTGGACTGAGTCAAGGTAAAGGGAAAATTAATTACTTGCATTATTTTGAGATTTGATTATTCTCCATCAATCTATACAAGATTGAAGTCTACCCTCAAAGACATTTTCATTTCAAAATCCAATTACTGAGATCCTAAGCCTATCACCCAAATTTGAGTCAGGATTGGAAATCTAAATCAAGGCTTTTTTTTACTCTTTTAATTAGTTCAGCGGAATTTAATAACAGATTATGTATATTTCCTATATGAAATAAATCCTGAATTTCCAAATAATATTACAAAATAACAATACTTTGACAATGACATTTAAATCTATGTGTCAGTAGTACTCACTCTCCTGAGGCATATTTTGACTACAAATCCAGCTGACTGCCATCAGCAGTAACCTTACAACGCTCAGCTGCAACACCAGACAGCCCATCTTTTGTTCACAAAATTACTGTAAGTAAATAATCCAATCTACAGAAGTAGACACAAGCCAAAAGGAAGAAAATATGTGTCTGTCTGTTCCAATGTAGAATTGTAGCTTCAGTGGCCAAAAGTTGTTCAGGCCATCAGTCTTACAATTTCTCTCCTTAGCTATTTCTCAGGCATTTAATTGTATTCTGGGATTAGATCACAAGCACAGGTTCCCTTTTCCTCCCATCTCAGGCCCTGACTCATATCTCAGTATTACCAGGGTTATTCCCTTTTAACAAAATTTTCATCCTTAAAAGGGATTTAAAGTATTTTGACTTCTGTTTTGTCATGTGGAGCAGGTTTGTGAGATGAGCTCGCTTTCCCCTCACAGTGATGATGGGTGCAAAGAGGTAAACAATTCTGAAGACAATGTATCTTTTCCTATCCCTCAGAAGACTCTAAGATTCAGTCAGTATAATTGTTGCTGGTAGATGTCTCTAGAAACTTTAGACCTATAGTCTCTCATTTCTAATATGGCATTTTCCAAGAACTGAAGATATAAGATAGGATGATTCCTCAAAAGTTTAAAAGCATTTTTGAAGGTAATTTCATAGAACTCAACAGTATGTGCTAAAGACTCTACAAGGCAGAGGATAAAGACAAATTCTGCTTAAAAGAGCTCAGTGTACAACTCAGAGTGAAAAATCTCAAAAAACCCTGGAAACTTCCTCATTCTAATTTTATATATTAACTGTCCAAACACAATGCTTTAGAAACCTGAAGTGAGGCTGGAATTACCCTGCAAGCATATGTAAAGATGGAGTTAATCTGCTCAAATTTGAATTGCAGGCAGCTTTATCTGATCTGCTGAAACATAAGGAGAGTAATAAGTCCTTTTAGGGCACAATACTCCTAATACTCCCAATGATGAGAGGACTTGTCCTAATCTGAAACAGGATAACGAAATCACCCCCCAAGATGCCAACTTCTCTCCTTTGAGTATGGAAGGAGGCTAGCGAGTGTTGCTCGGGTGTCACCTTTTCCACTGGTGCCGTCTGAAGTTAACTGAGATGAATCCCACCCCAAACTAAAAGCTGACCCTTTCACACAAAGTGTGGGAAAGCAAACAAAGGCATGGAACCGTGAGGTGATTTGCCCAAGTCAGAGCCAAAGCCTGACAGAAAACCAAGCTTTGCTGACATTCTGTTTAAACCTCTGGTAAACAGCCAATCTATTTATTTCTCGTTTCTTGCAAGTGCTTTTTAAGATGTAGTTGGTGATGAATAGTGAATAAAACCATTGAAACCATGATCATGTTTCATTTCTTATTCTTCATATTGCAAGGATTTTGACCTACAGATCTACAGACATATTCCTCTTGTTATTTTTCATTTTTACCTTTTCACCTTGAATTCTGGAAGATATTTTACATGAGTCTGTACAAAGTACAAACATATTCAATCTTAACAGTATTTGGTTATCATTTACTATACTACTCCATTTGCATTTTTTTCCCCTTTGACTAATCTTCTCCTGTGTTTGCCTTGGAATAAGCAACTATCCAGTATAATCTCACTAATAAAACCCTCCACTTTGTGTCTTGCACTACCTCCCAGCGAAGATGTTGCAATTATTAATAATGCCTTTGAGGAGAACCCTTACATACTTTGTCTTCAGATAATTTGAGACTTTATTTTAAATTATTTGCCTTCAGATATAAAATTAATTTTATATACCTGAAGGTTTGAAATAATGGTTGCATCCAATTGCAATTGGATATAATTTATTTCTTGTACCTGTAAATGTTATATAACTGAATGATCCTGTTAACTTGATTTCCCTTACATGTTTATAACCTCAATATTCTTTTAAAAAAATCCCGATTTGATCTGTAACCATCTCCTAATTCCACATACTAAATAACACTAAGATATTTGTCTTCAGGTGGAATGTTGAAAATGTACAGTTGGGCAGAAGAACAAACCAGAAAAAGTATACTATATAATTTACTACTTCATAGTTGCAGTACCATTGAGATTTGAATCAGGCCAGTAGTATAATTTTTTGTTGAAAATTATTATTTTTATTACAATTTATGTTGTTTTAAGAAAGGAATTGTTTTGCAAAAACACTCCGTAAGGACATTGAATTACTTGCCCTAAACCAACTTCATTTTTTTGCTCATAAAATACCCAGCAATGGATTTAACACTCATTTTTCATTTTCATCCTTAACAGATACTTTTAAAAGCTCTTTGTTTTGCCTTTTTTATTGGTTTATTACTATCCAAAGGTAACATAACACCTTAAGACTTACAGTCAGATTCAGTTCTTTTAGAGAGGGAGAACACGCGGCATGATTTGGAGGAAGAGTACAAAGGTAAGGTAGGAATCATAACATCACATTATAGAATTATAGAGCAGTTTGGTTTGGGTGCAGCCTTTAAAGGAGAACAGTCCTTGTCTGGTTTTGCAGCTCTCAAAGGTACAGGTCCCAGTGTACACTCCTCACTTGGGACAAAGAGAGATGGCCCAGGCATCAGCCACTGTGAACAGGCAACGGAAAATATTTTTCTTTTTCAGTAGTCCTTTCTCTGTTTGCCCCAATGTGAGGAACACTGATGACTGCTCAGGCACTTGAGCCCATGGTAAGCCAGGAGTGGGTTTATGAGACGTTTTCCCCATATTCCACTTATTTCTACAGGTAGGGGCTGATTGCATGGTGAGATGGGTTTTGTCCTGTGCCACTCACCCAAAGAGAGGTGACTTCCTCAGGGTGGCAATATGCATTGCCTGTAGAGATGGAGCACACGGGAAAGGAAGAAATCTTCTGGGCAGAAGATTTTCACATTAACTTACTGTCACAAGTGTCACATATAAAGTGCCATGGAGGCTGGGAAGAAACATAATGATGTTGTGGAGCATTTCATAGGGGAATGAAGCAGCTGGCAATGCCCAGTTTCCCTGCTTGCCAGCTGCTTGCTTTTACAGGCCGCTGCTTATATTACAGGCACCCTGAGTTGTAATTACATGCAAATACTTACTCATTTTCCAACCCTTGCACCACTTGCTGAAGGATATTAATATAATCCATTTCACTCTTGTCTATATTAATAATGGTCTGTAAATACAAATGAGAAAATTCAATTTTGGAAGGGCAACAGGTTTTTTCACACAGCCCATCTTTATAAGATTATTGTTTGTCTCGCGTGGTCAATTTCACACTGCAGTCAGCTTCAGAACTCATAAACCCGTCGAAGCTATTGAATAATTATCTAAAAATGCACCATCCAGATTTTCTTCGTGTGTTCTGACACCTCCATACAGGCACGATCACTGCAGCTGCCTGAGCATCCCAGACAGCTGGTCAAGGAGGGTGCCGGAGATCAGAGGGGACCCTACTAGTGTCCTGCTGCCTGGCGACGGTCACGCTGACTTCCTCGGGTTGTCATGGTGACACTTTCAACACAAATGCCACCTAATAGGAATCTGAAACCATTTGCTCTTGAGAAACAAAGTTGTGGTAATGCTGCCCTCAAGAAATGGGTCATATTATTGCTATCATCAAGGAGCTGTGCTTTTTAGAGACAAACAAGCTGGTTGCATTTTTTCGTTAGAAGTTGTAAGTTTTTTTAATAAATTCAGATTCAGGAGTATCTGTGCTCTGCCACAGTCCCTCAGGGACATCCTTGTCTGGCATGGGTCACCTGTGGCCTCTCTCATAGACCCAGTATGGGTCAACACAGCCAGAGCCCCCTGCCCCCTTGGCCTGTTTTGTCCCCAGAAGTGCAATCCTTCACGGCTGACTATTTCTTTCAAAGTCAATGTGAGCTCGGCCACTGTGTACATACCTGACTGGCTGAAGTTCAGGATGTGATAAATTTCATTTCTGTGGGGTTCAGACTTGGCTGAAACAACTCCTGACTGGCAACCTGGTGGACCATGGCTTCTCAATCCGCATCAGAACTGCCTCTCCTGTCTGCATTTTTCCACCTTTTCACATTACAAGTGCAAGGCTCTGTGTCCCCCCTCCTCCTCCTAAGCCCATCACTAGGCCTTTGTCTTGACCTTGGCTGAGCCTTCTCCATGTTCCCAGCCATGATAATCTTCAAGAAGTTCTCAGGGGAGATTTCTTCTTGTAGTTGAACCCTTGGTCATTCTCTTTGCAATCTCACTTCAACTGGAGCCCTAGGATTTGTCAGTGACAACTGTCACCCTATCACTCATCCAAATCTGACTCTAACCCTAACATAAATGCACAAAACTGCACAACAAAAAGGTGGGCTGTGAAAAGTCTCCTCCCATGAGAGCTAGTTAATGAGGGCTGTGGCTAAAGGATTGGTGCTAAGACCCTGCTGTTGTCAAAAATTAGGCTTACATACAAGGTCCAGCAACAGACGCTTCAAGGGGGCTGAAAATGAAGGAAGAATCTGCAGAAAGGCCTCAGAAAATCTCCCCTGAGCCCTCAGTCAAGAGGGCTATGACTAAGGATGAGCAATGTCCAAGACCTAGGGTGATATTTATTGTAAGGTTTGTGAGAGAGAACATGTATCAGGCTCCAGAGGCAAAGGGGATGCTGGGCTGACAAAGGGATGGGCAGTGAAAAAAAAAAATCATTCCCCTTATAACTTTGTTAAACCAACAAATTTATGGGGTCTTGTACTAAAGGTCAGCCAAGCCCAAGTTAGGGTTTGTCATGGTTTGAAAAAAAGGGTAACTCTTTACCTGCAAGGATTTTTTAATTTCTGGCAGGCATAGCTTC
>WEKY01007065.1:589980-651982 GCA_013390045.1 Picathartes gymnocephalus | reverse complement strand
CCCCAGCCACTCCCGAGCATTCCCAGCTGCACGGCTGGAGGAGCAGGACTGCTGCACGCAGAGCTGAGCTGACGAGGCTCAGCACCCCCTCTCCTTGTTTCATGTTTAACCAGCTGGTGCGTGAAGGATGGATTGGATAGAACAAGGAAGCAGCAGGGAGAAGGAAGGTTAATCTATCCTCTAGCCTTGCTATTCCTTCTTCTCTGTGATCTCGTGAAGCAAGGGGATGATGTGTCTTTTGAAGTGTAAAGTACTCCCTACCCTTCTCCCCCATGAAGTCATCTCCTCCTCCTCCTCCTCAGCCCAGCCTCAGCCCAGCTGAGGAGCCCAGCTCCCTGCCAGGTGCTGCTGAGGGCCGAGAGGCTGGACCCGTCCTCCCGGGGGGCTGCACGAGAGAGCTTGGAAAAGAGAATATCAGGACTGGCTTTTTCCAGCACCTCAAAGCCCCGTGCAGACAGACAGTTCTGGAATCCTGGGGTGCTGCCTGTCCCAGGCCAGGCTGCACAGGGCTTGGAGTCACCTGGGACAGTGGATGGTGTCCCTGCCCGTGGCAGGGGTGGAAAGGGATGAGCTCTAAAGTCCCTCCCAGTCCAGACCTATCTGGGATTTTGGGATTATATGACGTATTTTGGGATTGATGGAGCAGGAGGAAGAGCATGGGCTGGGAGGATGCCGTGGAGCCCAAACCAGTGCTGGGAAGCCTCGGTGTCACCTGGGGTGTCCCCAGGAGCTCAGGGCTCACAAACAGCAGCGCCATCCCCTGAGCTGTGTGTAAGGAGAGCGAGCTGGGCTCCCTCCTCTCAGTCTTCAGGAACTGTGCTCCATTTTTCAAGGAACTCTTTGAGAACAAGGAGCAGGGGAATTGGGACAGAGGAGAGGGCTGGCCTGGCACGAGCAGCTCTTCCCCAGGCCCTGTGTTCTCCCCAAGTCACAGTAATTGAATTGTTTTAATATTAATGTCTTCTCTCGAGCTCTGCTGATGGGAGGGAGGGAGGAAGGGAGGGAGGAAGGGAGAGATGTTTCTTCCAAAACAGTCTTAAGATAATGCAGAAAGTATGAATAAATCTCTCAGAGATTATAGCCCCTGGAAAGCTCCTGTGAATATCAGAAAGACATCCTTCCTGCTATGGGAGGTTTGATTGAATTACAAATTTGAGGCAACTCCAAAGCAAAACTGATTAAGTCTTTTCTTTCTCTCTCTCTTGTTGTAGCTGTCTAAGGCACTAAAGCTTTTTAATAATTAGAAATCCCCCCGTCCTGTTTGTAAGTGGTTATAATTGGCATTGCCCTGCCTGTAAGTAGCTCTAATTGGCTTCGTGTCCTCGTGGATGGTGATGCACCAGAGCACAGAACGTGGTGGGAAGTGTTGTCCCTCCTTATCTCTGAGGGAGACCCACAGCCTGTGCTGTGGGAGGATCATCTCAGGGTTGGGAGAGAGAGGTGATGTCCCAGGGATGAGCCCCTGGGCGCTGCGGGAGGTGACAGCTGAGGTGGCCGACGGAGGTGAAACAGAGATGGGGCTCCAGCTCTGCTCTTCGAAGGAACTGGAGGGCCCTGGGTATGGCCTCTGGTGTAGGAGAGTGCTGTGAAAACAGCCAAGCCCCTGCTTTGGGAGGAAGGGCAGGGTCCTGCCCACGGGGCTGTCTCGGCTCTTCCCCCCGGAGCCGTCCCCGTGCCCACGGCGGTGTTTGATTAACGCTGGCACTGCACTACCAGAATCTAAGGCTTTGCTGTGAGAAACGTTGTCGGGGTAAAGGCACTATAGAAATCACCTTATTCAGTTCTCCCCTGTTAGAGCAGAGAGGAAAAAAAGGAAGAAAGGAAGCAAAAGGGAAAGCATTGTACCGCAGGAGCTTCACACGGGGCTGTCTGTAGCCAGGAGACAGCTGTGGTCTTTACCAGCCCTTGACAAGTGATTTTTCCAACAATCAGATGGGAGAACACGCTCTGTTAGGCTTATAATTGATAATATAGCACTGTTGAAATATGCCTGTCAGTCCTGCGGGGAGATAAAATCACAGCATTGATATTTCAGAACAGTTTTCACAGACAGCTTCCAAAACCACGGCCTGGCCCTGGCAGATGAAAGGTGGGATGGGCGGGTGTGTCGGCAGGATCCAGCCTTCAGCCTCGCCCTGAGGGGGAGGGGGAGACCTCACTGCAGACCCCCGGCCCTGGGTGGGCTCTGTGGAGCCTTTCCAGGGCCCAGCAGGTGCCTGTGCTGGGAGAACCTGGTCACAGAGGGGTTAAAATGTGTCACAGAGAGGTTCAAATAATGAACAGGGAAATTCAAATGATCCGAGCCAGTCAGACTGGTGACTTTTTAAACAGGGAAGGCAGTTAACTAGTGGACACTTCAGAAACTGATCCCTCCATCCCTGGGAATGTTTTGAAGAGGAACACAGGCTTTGGGAATAATCCAGGAAAGCTCTTTCGATGCACAGCTGGGGTGAGGGGTTCTGGCTCCTTTTGAGATCACAAAACTCCAAAAGGGCTCTGGATCCCTAAGGAGCTCAGTGTCAGAGTCCCACAACATCCAGAAATCCAAGAAGTTTTTGGATCACTTTCTGGAAGGCGTTTGGTGAAAGGAAAACCTGAGACAGGGAGGGAGCCCCAGGACCCACCAGCACTTGAGTTTCCCTTCTCAGTCCCACTGCCCACTGGTGCCTGCCCAGAATCAGGAGGGCCACGCCAGCTGCGTTATGAGAACCACCAGTTGCTCAGCTGGGATGTCCAGGATCCTACAGGATGGGAGTGCAGGGGAAGGGCCTCACCTTGTCCAAACCTCTTTGCAATCCCACATGGATGCTGGTACTGGAGGGACAGAACAGGGGTTATGGACCAGAGGCTGGAAACACTCTGAATTGTGGGACAGGTGGAGGAAAGGATTGCAGGGGTTGTTGGCAGCACTGGGTTGTGTCCATCTGAGCTGCAGATCTGCGATTTGAAGGCAGGGAGGGAGAGATGCTCCCGAGCCTGTGCCGATGCAGCGTCCTGCAGAAAACACAAAGGTTTGAAACAGGATGAAAGCAGTTCTGGAAGCAAAAGGAATAAATTATTCTCTTTCTGCTGGTGACCAGGTGGAGAGCAGCAGGTGAGGCACAAGGTGGGGACTTGGCAGAGCTCATGGCACCTGTGTGCCAGCCTTGGCTTGGGCGAAGGATGCAGCAGCCTCTGCCCTCTTAGCCCTCCCTTCTCTGTGTTCCTCTCCCTCTCTCCTTTCTTTCTCTCCTTTCTTGGCGCAGAACTCGGATAGATTGAGTGCAAGAGCAGTTAAGTGAAATTTCTGACCCCCTTTTGTTGTTCCCTGCTCCGGTGGGGGCTCAGCCCTCCGCCCCCAGCCCCTCTTGCATCCCAGTGAAAGCAGTGGTGGCTCCCAGCGTCACCCACTGCAGCCCGCAGTTAGCACCTTGCCCCAGGACACCAGGGCCTGGCATTAGCACGCCTTTGTCAGGGTTAGTGACAAATTTGGAGTCCAATTAAAGGCGTGTCGCTAATAACGAGCTCCGGATTCCCTTCAGGGTTGGCTGCACTGAGTGCCGTTCCCATTCCCCCTTCCTAATTAGTCCTCCCCAGTTCTTAGAGGCTGACATTTCAAATTAACTCAGCTGAAATTAGTACTTTTGTAGCCGATTTTCGGTGCTGATAATGGCAACACGGAGGGGACAAGCACCTGCCTTAGTGGCAGCCCGTGGAGGAGGTGACAGGACGGGCACTGCTGCCACCCAGCCTGGGTGCCTCTGCCTGGGAAGGGGCCTTGAGGGTCCCTTGAAAAGATGCATTAAGGGGGTTTTTATTTCCTGACCCCCTGATGAAGGTCCCTTTCATCAGAGATTTCTCCCCTTGTCCTAGGGTGACTGTATGATGCTTCTATCCCCAATCGCCTGCCCTGCTTGAGTTGGATGCTAAGTTCTGCGTTCTGTGACACAAAAGTCAGTAAATTCTGGGCTCAGTCTGCAAATCTCCAGTTGACGTTTGTGACTTAACTCACTCCGCCGAGAAAAACCCCGAGCACGAAGCCGTGAGCTGCAGCAGCGCTGTGTGACCAGGCTGCCAGGCTCTTAAACCCCCAATTTCCTGCCTTTTCATGGCTTTGAATCACGATGGGCCTGATAATAATGATAGTTGGTACTTATATGCCACTTTATCTTAAAAGCACTGTGCAAACATTAATTAATTACAGACACAGACGGCGTCTGCAAACGCCGAGCTGCAGATGCAGCCGGGTTCAGAGCCACGCACAGCTCGGAGCCAGGAGCTTCCCAGCAGGAGAGAGCTTGGATCACATCTGCTGCAGCCCCTCCGTGGGCAAAGCCACTCATTTCTGGCAGTTTCGGCCCAGGGTGGCCCCAAAAAGTGACTAAAACCAGCCTGTGCCCCTGTAAACACCTCACTGCACAGGGAGCACATTACTGCTGCCTATTCCTGGCTGGAGAGGTGGCAAAACCTTGGGCTTGGCTCCTGGTTTGGAGCAATTTGCTCCAGTGAGTAACCCGGTCCTGCCCGGACCTTATGGCTGCAGGTCTTGCTTTTTTTGGGGGATGCTGTGATCCCTAAAATTCACAGGTGATGCAGAGATGAACTCTGCCCATCTCCTACTTCTCCAAATTAAAACAAGCACCCCAACACTGCAGGGAAGCTGGGAATGCTCCGTGCCTGCCTGGGAAGGAGGGAGGGAAGGAAGGCAGCAGCAGCCACGTGGGAAGGCAGGCTCTGTCTTCACAACCTTTCTCCTTCTCTGACCACATGCTGGACATGCAAAAGATCCCTGTTTCCTTGGAAACGGGCTCTTTCCGCATGTGCTGCAGCCAGTTGGGAAAGTTTGCCTTCATCAAACCCCCGCGGTGAGGAGAAGAAGCTCCAGGGAAGCTGTCCTGGGGCCGGCAGCCTGATTGCTGCTGCTTCCCTTATTTGCATCCCTTTAAGAAAAGGCAAAAGAACACGAAAATCTCCCTCCTGCCCCTTTCAGAGGAGATACCTCCTGGTTCTTCACAAGCCCTGTCACTGTCTGAGGGCAGAGGAAATTACTTCAATCACTGACACAGGGCTGAGCACCCCAAAACTGCCCATCACCTCCTCCAAGCTTGGCCTGCAGGCACTGCTCCCCCGGGCAGTGACAAACTGGCAGCAGTGGAGGGAGGTGTCCCCTCACTTTGTTCCTCCTTTTCCATTTTCCAGTAAAATCAGCATCGAGTCAGGCTTGAGACAAGAGGCCCAGAGGCTTCCTGGAACATCCCCTCAATGGCAGCAGCTTTGTCTTTGCCAGCTTTATCCCCTATCACTGCACTGACCTGCCCAGGACACAGCCAGGGCACCCCAGGGTGGTGCTGGGGACATGCTCCTTGTGCCAGAGCAGTGCAGAGCCCGTCCCTGGGTGCTGGGCACCGGGAAGGGACCCCAGGAAGCAGAAGGGGGAAGCACAGGGACATTCCAGAGCAGACTGCAAGGCTGGAGGGGCAGCGAAGCCCAAAGCCCAGCTCTGAGCGGGCGTGGGGGTGTTTAACCCAGCAGATATAAATGCTCCAGGCCTGCAGTTTAGAGAAACCACATAAATATTTTAGCTCGGGGAGGATGAAAGGAAGACAAACAAATATAGATTTGGGCCTTTGGGGCATTGCTGTGATCATCTCTTCAGAGAAACAGACGTGGTGCTGGTGCTTGGTGCTGCGGCGTGACAGGGAAGCTGCTGACGCATTGTCTGACAAGCACTGCCACCAAAATTTCGATTCTGGAGTGAGGGAAAACCAAGGAAAAAGGTCCAAACTTTTCTAATGAGGCGATTTTTCTCCTATTATTCCAGCAGGATTTGCCAAACTAACCCAGTGATCAAAGCCTGGAGTTTTGATCCGAAATGGGTGGGCAAATGCCACGAACATTTGTACCGTTCTCATACGCTTGTTTTGACTGTCTCTGCCTCTAAAGTCGTGTTTGAATTTGAGAGTGGAATTTAATTTGATTATTTTTACAGCTAGAAAGCAATGAAGGATGAATAAATACTCTTTGCTGAGCATTTCATTTGAAAAATACACTAAAAACCACTGAATTAACGATTCAGTGATTGAGGCTGTGAATTCTGGTTGATCGTCATTTTAAAAGTGATCCTGGTAGAATTTTGCAAGCTGAGGAATATCATAAAGTGTTCCAGTTGTTTTGCTGCTGTAATTATATGAGACAGGCTGTGTGCAGATGTAGTGGTGCTGGTACAAATTGCTCTGGTGCCCACAGTGGAGCCAGGAAATGCAGATGTGAGGGGTGGCTTCGGTGGAGCTGCCACAGTTTTGCCCAGGGAAGTGCTTTAGGTGTCAGCCAGCACATTAACACCAGGCATTAATTGCCTATTAATTACCTGGGTCTGTTTGGAACCTTCTCACTGCAACTCCGTGAATATTTGTGGCAAAATTCAGCATCCACAAAAATCTCTTCATTCTTGGGAATTCAGCACCAAGGCTTGCTGTGGGTTTGCTGGGGGCACTGGCAGCCCTTCCAATGATCACCTCCACTCTCTGGCTGCTCCTGGGCTTATTTTGAGGAGAATCCCCTCCCTTTTTTAGCAAATATGGATGCAGTTTATAGAACTGACGTTCAGCCAGCTCTGTTGGTTTCAGTATAAATCCCAGGAGAGATCAACGTTTTACTTTAAAATCTCTGAGCTCAAACAGAGGGATGGATAAAGGGAAATGTTTGCACAATCTCTTTGCAAATCAAATCTTTACCGTCACGCGTCGCTCTGGAGAGGTGGGGAGGAAAAATAATCCCAGATTTTGACTTTGAGCTTGCAAGGCAAAGCTGCCCTTCATTGTAAAATCAGTGGGAGCTTGTCTTCAACTCCCACGGGAGTTTCTGGGATGGAACCGGAGGCTCCAGGGTCCTGAGACATCAAAACAAATTACGCTGCGAACGCTCTCTCCGGGAGGCGCTGCCCTGAGCCAGGCGCACGCGGAGCGCGAGCGTTCGAACACGTTCCGCTAATCCCGGGATTTGGAAACACGCTTGGCAACGCACACGGAGGTGATTCACTCCTGCAGCACAGCCCTGGAGCCGGGATGCAGCACATGGGGGCTGCCAGCCAGGGCCCCTCGCCTCTCCCAGCAAAGGCTTCCCAGTCTGGGGCAACTCTGGGATCAGAAACATCAGGACCATCGGCGCCTGGGCTCATCACACTCCGTGCTCACTCTTGCAGGGTGGGGAAGGGAAGGACATGCCCAGGAATGGACCCCGGAGCAATCCTGGGGTCCCAGCCTCATCTATGGCTCACAAACCTGGGGTGCCACAAGGGCAGTATTTCTTTTTCCTCTTTGCAACCTACTGATTCCTCAGCATCTTAAAATTCCCCAAACATCCATCAATTTGAAATCCAGGCCCCTTCCTAACACTTAGAAATGCTGCTGTCCCACGCTGGAGAGTGATTCCTCAGGCAGTGAATAAATTCCGTGGCTGTCTGGGTCTGGGCTGAGGTTCAGAGGTGTGGACGTGCTGCTCGGTGACTTTAGGACCTTAACTGCCTCCCCCAAGCTGGAGTTTGGTCAGCAGCCAGGAGCTGCACCCAGCAGGAGCTGGGAGTCAGCCCGTGGTGCCGGAGCCGGCGGAACACGCTCATTATCTCTACCTTGCTCAGAAAGGATATTGTGATTTTAATAACTTCTTGGATCCATTTTTTCCCTGGTAGCTCTTGTTGCCTTGGATACCAGCTCTGGAGAGGCTCAGCCCTGCTAAAGATGGTAGATCATTTAAATGGAATAAAAGATGAGGTGTGGATTTGCAAAGTGCTTTTGCACTCCCGGAGCTGGCTGGGAGCACTCCGGCAAAGCCGAGCTTCTGCGGGATGTGCGGGTTTGTTCAACAGGGCTTTGTTCCTGGGGATGGGACACCAAAGCTGCTTTTGCATGTGGTGTGTGTGTGGTGTCTGATGTGTCCATGTGACAGTGCCAGGCTGGGAAAAGCAGAGCCCTGAGGCTTTGGTGATGGTGTTGAATCAACTCCCAGGGCGATGTGAGCAGGAGCAGAGCTGGATCCTGGCGCCTTTGGAATGGGGTGTTCCAAAGACTTCAGCTCTGCTGACATCCTCTTGCTCCTTCACCACCACCTGTGCCCTCACTCTGACTTCTCCAGGTCACACAGGACCTGCAGGGTGGGTTAAGGCCATCAGCTCTTCTGGCTGAGGTGTGTCCATGGCACTCCAGCTCTTACTCAAAACTTGGTTCCCATTCCAGGCATTCCCTCACTCCCTTTCTCCCAGCTTACACAAGCAGCTCACCTACAGAGGAGCCATGCAAACAGAGAAATTCTCATTTCATGAGAGGTTGCCCACCCCTAAAGGTCACCAAAGCTATTAAAGAAAGCCCCTTGTGCCCAGGGCTTTGGACACCTCATTTGACTTGCTTTGGTTGAATTTCACGCTGCTGCAGTTTTTGATTTATGCCCTTTGAAAGTCTTTTGCTGTGCTGGAGGAAGCCCACTGGTGGTGCCTGTTGTAATCAAACAGCTCTGGCTTTTTGGAGCTGACTTTTCTTCTCTTAACAGCTCTGGGGTGTCTGGGCCCATCCTGATAAACACAAACTAAACAAATTGCTTTTTCTTCCTGCTCCTCACCATGAACGTATTTGGACCTATGATGGTTGTCTGGAAAATTGTTAAGATCATTTGATCACTGCCAGAATGAATCATCCTGACTGGAGACTCTGCTCTGAACCTGGATTTGCTGCTGGAGTTACTGAGAATGAGCTGCTTATGGCACTGGGCTCAGAAATTGGTGTTTCATTGCTTCAGAGGAGCTGCTGGAGGTCACAGCCCCGCTGTGCTGGGTGACAGGGTGTGGAGGTGGAGGAACAGGAGGAACTGGGGGAGACCTTCTTTCCGTGAGGGTGTCAGAGCACTGGGAAGGCTGCCCAGGGAGGATGTGGAGTCTCCTCTCTGGAGACATTCAGGGCCAGGAGAGACGTGTTTGTGCGAGCTCACCTGGGAGCTCCAGCCCTTCTGCCACCAGAGCCAGGAAATTCCTGCCATTGCATCCCAGCTGGTTTCCCCAGTTCTGCCCAGAGATGCCCCTGTACTGGAAGGAGTTGCTCACCTCAGTCTGTGCCAGCCCTTCCTTCAACCTGTTGCGATCCACAGGCCATGGGAAGGACCCCATGAGCCCTGAAACTCTCCAGAAGTTCACCCTTTGTGCTGCTTCAGGGGCCTGGGAGAGGAAGGAGGAATCACTGAAAAAGTAGCAGCAGAACGAAGAAGAGAGAAAAAAAAAACCCAACACTTTTTCTTTGCTTAAAAAGAAATCTCAGCCTTCCTGGAGTGAAGAAAAGAAGAGGAGGGAGGGAGGTGCACCACACAAAGAGAAGAAAATGGGCTGAGAAACCACAAGGCATTTAAAAGCTCACCCAGGAAACCCCACTTTGATATCCCCTCTCATTGGAAGCATTTGAGGGCAGAATAATGCTGCCATGATTGATCACACAAAGGGATGAGAAAGGGAGTGGATCCGAGAGCTCCTTTCTGCTTCTTAGGACCAAAAAAAAAAAAAAAGCTTTGTATTCAATTTCAGTGTAGGAGCAAAGAACCCTTAATCAAGAGTCTCTTTGCAGGGCTGTGTTTGTTGGGAGCGACGCGTGGGCCGCTCCAGGAGCAGGAATGGGAGTGGGGCAGGACAGGAGCTGCTTCCCCAGCCTGCAGGGACCTCTCTGCTCTGGCTTTTCCACTGCCTTCAGCCCTTGGGAAGTGACTCAGGTTGGTTCACAGCCAAGGAGAAACGAAGTCACAGCCAGGGAATTTCACCACACCAGGTGTGTGTGGGCACAGGGTAACTCATCCTCAGAGAATCCTGGACTGGTCTGGGTTGGAAGGGACTTTAAAGCTCATCCATTCCCACCTCTGCCACGGGCAGGGACACCTTCCACTATCCCAGGCTGTGCCAAGCCCCGTCCAGCCTGGCCTTGGACACTTCCAGGGATCCAGGGGCAGCTACAGCTTCTCTGGGCACCCTGTGCCAGGGCCTCCCCACCCTCACAGGGAACAATTCCTTCCCAATATCCCACCCAAATCTCCACTTTTCCAGTCTGAAGCCATTCCCCTTGTCGTGTCACTCCATCCCTTGTAAATGGTCTCACTTCATCTTTCTGGTAGCTCCTTTGGGTCCTGGAAGGGCACAGTTAAGTCTCCCCAGGTCTTCTCCAGGCTGAACAATCCAAATCTTTCCCCAACACATTGCCTGGGACTAAATTCCATCTCCTGTTTGTCCAACAGTTCAGCTCCATAGACTTCATTTTATGCTCACTTAAGTTAATTTTATAATTAGTGCAGAGCAGAGGCGTTTTGGCCGGGAGGTCGTTTGTAGCTGGTGTGACCAGGGCAGCTCTGGGTTGTGTCTGACCCCGTGGGATGAGCAGATACAGCAGTGCCCACATCCAGCTGGTTGCGTTGGTTGGAAGGGGAATGCTGACGTTCCATTAAGGCAAATTGGTGCTGCTCCTTCCCTAAATACGCACTGGATATGACCCAGGAGAAGAAAAATCTCAGCAAACTATTTTTCCTTAAATTTCATCCCTAAATGTTCATCCAAATATCCAGCGGAGCAGTTACTGCTGAACAAATGAACTATGGAGCTGCATCAAAATCAACTTTTTTAGCAGGGAAATGTTTATTATACACTGTGATTTTATTTCTTTCCACAGATGGGAAAAAGAAAGTGTTGAAAATGAACATTTTTTAAACTGATGAAAAAATCCATGTCAGGAAATAAAGGCTTAATTTTTCATTGGGTATGTCCCCGTTTTTTAGCTTCCAGATTTCATCTTCAGCAATTTGAGTTTTCTGCCTGTCACGAACCAGCTGGATCAGATCCCTGGCTTGGGAGCCTGTGCTGGTGTCAGCCTCTCCCTCTGCTTGGGGGTGATGTAGCAGCTCCAGAGCAGGACATTCCCAAGCTGAGAAAGCCCCACCACCCTCAGCATCACCTGGGCTCGATTTGTCTCAGCTAGAGAATGTTATTTTTCCTTTTCTCCTAAGCAAAATGCATATTTAGAGGGGATTAAATCTAACCCCCTTCAAATGGTGAATTCTGACTGGAATGCAAACAGTCCCTGCAGGCCCTGTGGTTGCAGGCAGCAGTGTGAGGATGGCAGTTGTGTTATGCCTCGAAAATATTTCCATTTGCAAAACAAAAGTGGGAAGAGACGCCTTAAATGATGTGAAAATAAGACTCTTTGAATTAATGTGTCAGCCCTGATGGATGCTTGTGCTACCCAGGGTTTTGATGGGTAAGATATTACCAGGTGAGATTTACCTACAGCCCATGACTTTTAGTCAGCAAAATCCGAGATGAAAACCCATCCTTCACTCCACACTGACTTCCCAAGAACATTGAATCAAGATAAAGGCCTAAAGGGCCACATACACAAAGCTATTTTGGCATCTACGTCCCATTCATTTTAATGCAAGTTTTGACATTTTCAGATATTATCTTTAATTTAGCCAAGTAAAGGAGGGTCAGTCCTTATTCCCAGCTCACTGAGTGCAGGAGTACAGGTCATTCCCAGTGTCTGGAACCAAAGGAAGGGAGTGAAGTTTCCACTGGAGATCCAGGCTTCAATCCCCTCTCAACTCCAGCCATTCTCACCATAAACTTTCACAAGTCACTAATGACTGGATTCTCCTCTTATCCAGTGATGGAGCTGCGAAGAAAATTGGGGGTTTTAACCCCGATGGTTTTACAGCAGTGGAATTTTTTCCTCCTCTAAACTCTTTCTGAAAACACAGCCCAAATCTCCAAGCCTTGGCAATGGTGCAGCCAAAGGAGAGAAAGAAAGAGGAAAATGTGTTTCTGCTTTGAGGAAAGAAAATCCTGAAAGAACATTGATAGAGGATGCTTTTTGTTGCGAGGAATGAAAAAACACCAAATTAAAAACGAGGCTGTGTGGTGTGCAAAGCCCTTCAGAGGCTCAGATGAGCGTTTGCTGTTTGAACAAGCAGCATTTGAGGCAGCACTTCCTTCCCAGCCAGATAAGTGAGGGGTTTTTTGGGAACTTGCAGTATCTACACTCGGCCAGCTCCAGCAGCCGGAGCTCGGGGAGCTCCACCAGCTGCAGCAGCCACAGCTCCTCCCCTGCCCATCCCCAGCTCCAGCTGCAAAAAAACTTGGATTCAAAGAAACCACGGGAAGGAGCATCCTGCGTCCGGCCTTGTTTGAGACCGAAATGAATTTCAAAGCAGCTCCCACTCCGCTGGCCTTGGCGGGGCGTGGGTGGAACGTGGGAGGCCGAGGGGTCACGATCCCCGCCTGGATCCTCATGTTTCATCCCGCCACCCATCCGGAGCAGATCAGGGCATTTTCCATGGAAATCAATAGCAACAGAGGCTTCTTCATGGACTTTAGAGCGCCGAGGTTAAAAGTCAGCTGTGTACTTTTCGATTTTTTTTCTTTAATTTTTCAGGATTTTTTTTTTTTCTTTTTAGGAGGGTTTTTTGATCATTTATATTTAAGATCTGAGGATTTCACTTTCTTCTTGGTTTGAGTTTGCTGCCAGGTAACTTTAAAGGCCTTTCTAAATAGGTGCTATTTTCTTGGCAGACGAAAAGGGAGCAGCACGTTGCTCCGTGAAGCTGATGCTGGAGGTGGAGGGGCAGCCCCGTGTCCGGCCTGCCCTGGCCAGTGGAGTCTGTCTGTCCCTCTCAGCAGATCCAAACCTGGCTTTTCCATCCCCACGCAACACTTCAAGAAGAAGCATCTGCAGGTGGGACCCGCAAGGATCTTCAAAGTCCAACTCCTGCGTTCTGCAGTGGTTAAATTGTGAGTTTCCCCTTGTAAAGCACCCAGAGCAATGTTGGGATTGGAGCTGGGATTAGCCCAGTCTGGATTTGGGACCCTGGCAGCAGGAGCGGCTGGGCTGAGGCCTGGGGTGGGCAGCGTAGTGCTGCCACACCTAATCCCACCTGTCCGTCCATCCATCCATCCATCCGTCCATCCATCCATCCATCCATCCATCCATCCCTCCATCCATCCATCCATCCTCCATGCATCCATCCTCCATCTATCCATCCATCCATCCATCCCTCCATCCATCCATCCATCCCCCATCCATCCATCCCCCATCCATCCATCCATCCCTCCCTCCATCCCTCCCTCCATCCATCCATCCATCCATCCATCCATCCATCCATCCATCCATCCATCCATCCATCCATTCATCCATCCATCCATCCATCCATCCATCCATCCATTCATCCCTCCATCCCTCCCTCCATCCCTCCCTCCCACCAGTGCAGGATGCAGAAGGTCATCAAATCTCTCTGCGTTGAGGTTTGATGGGAGAACTCTCTGGGACAAGATGAAAGCAGTGATACTTTTGTTAAACACAGAAGTTGACAGAAATTTGCATTAATGTCTCCTTTCTGGACAAGCAGGAGTCTGCATTTCTACAGAACATCAAATTCTTATCTCTATGAATGCAAATATTTGCCCCTGACCACAGAGGAAATGAAAAGTTTCTCCATTATGTATCTATCTCTTTCAAAAAGCAGTTTTCTAAATGGAAGAGGGGAGCAGGAGGTTCCCTGTGTTACACTGAGGCACGAGCTAAATCAGCATTTCACACAGGCCATTTCCTGCACTACAAACTCCTCTTCCCTCACTGACATTTCCCTTTCTGCACTGTAACTTCCAGGACCAGAAGCCATTACCCGTTGCAAGCCCTCCCAAATAAATCAGTAATTAAGGATATCACTGACAAAGGAAATCCTGATCTTCGTGTTTGTTTTCTGCTTGTGAAATCTTCCAGGCTGTGCTTCCCAGAATTCATCCACACAGGGAAATATCACTGGAAAACCAAAGCTGATATTTCTGCACCATCACCCGGCTCCAGGGGCTGGAGGCAAAGGAGCATCCTCAGCCATCACTGTGGGACTGTGGCAATTCTGCTTTTCAGTGTTAAATCCAGTGGGACTGAGCCAGTGCAGCTGATTTCTGCCTCCTTGGGTGAAGACTAAACTGCACAGGGAGCTCCTTGGTGGCCTTGCAGACTGCAGCTGGTGCAGGGAGGGTTTGGTGACCACCTCAGAGGAGCACAGAGGGGGCTGGAGGGCAGGAGATGTCATCTGCCTGTTCTGCCACAGAATCACTGGGGTTGGAAAAGATCTCCAAGATTATCGAGTCCAACCTTGGCATTGTCACTCCCACCTTGTCCTCACCCAGCCCAGAGTAGCAAGTGCCACGTCCAGTCCTTCCTCTGTCCTGGACACCTCCAGGGATGGGGACTGCACCACCTCCCTCGGCAGCTCCTTCCAGTGCCTGACAGCCCTTTCCATGAAGAAATCCTTCCTGATGTCCAGGATGAGCGGCTCGTGCTCCTCAAAGGGCCCAGCTCCTCCTTAGGTAACTTCCACCTCAGTCATGGCTGACTTTGCCTGCACAGAACTGTGGAGATTCCCTGGGAGTCCAGCCCTGCCTCGGTTCCTCTGCTGCTCCGCCTTCCCCCCGCACGAGCCCACGGAGCTGTGCCTGCTTGGTTCTGCAGCTCTGCTGCCAGGACAGGGTAGGATTTCAGCGTGAGGAACGAGTGTGATCTGGGAGGAAGCCCAGCAGCACGTCCCTCACCCTCTGCCAGGACTGAGGGGGCTCTGCTCACAGAGCCCGTGTGCCAGGCTGCCCTGCTGGAGTGGCCCGTGGGCATGTACATTGGCAACTTCCAGGTTAATATGCTTCCTAAATGACAGCCATGCAGTAGTACCCACCAGAGCCACTGGAACATCATGGAAAAGACAATGCCCAGGGCAGACCCAGACCCCAGGGTTTGCAAGAGAGGGGATGAAGTGGTGGCAGCCCCCCAAGGCAGCACCCGCAGCCTCTGTTTTGGGGTAACCCTCTGAAATGTGCCCCTTTTTGATGGCTCTGTTGAAAATTTGGCCCCTTCAGCCGGTTCTTCTCCCAGCACTGAAGCTCTTCCACATCCTTGTTTGCCATCCAACAAAAATGGGTCCTTCTCCACAACTCCCTGCCAGGAGGGGGCAGCCAGAGGGGTCGGGCTCTGCTCCCAGGGAACAGGGACACCAGGAGAGGGAACGGCCCCAGGCTGGGCCGGGGGAGTTGGGGTTGGATTTTAGGGACAGGAGGAGAGGGAACAGCCTCAGGCTGGGCCAGGGGAGTTGGGGTTGGATTTTAGGGACAGGAGGAGAGGAAATGGCCTCAGGCTGGGCCAGGGGAGGCTCAGGTTGGATATCAGAAAGGATATCCATGGAAAGGGTGGTCAGGGCTTGGAACTGCCCAGGGAAGTTTGGAGTTCCCATCCCTGGAGGTGTCCAGGGAAGGCACTCAGTGCTTTGGGCTGGGTGGCCAAGTGGGGATCAGGCACAGCTTGGACTCGATGCTCTTGGAAGTATTTTCCAACTTCGATGATTTTGTGATTCTGTGACTACTGATTAGACCCACCCCTTGCCAAAATATTGAACAAGCAGGATCAAGAGTTAGAGCAAAAAATTATATCAGGGAAGTGGAAGGCAGAAAACAAACCAGTGCTAATGTATTATTAATATATTCATGTCAGCATTAATAGCAATGCAGAGTTTTGTAGCTGGTTTAGTAAAAACGCTACAGTTTTATGTATTAATAAGTGTGGTAATATTAATGCCACTCTCTGCAATAAATAACATTGGTAATAACATTGATAATAGCACTGCACCTCCAGGGAGGCTTAAAAATTCTGCTGCTTGCACTTTTTGGCCAGCCAGAAGCCCCTTCCCATCACTGATGAGTCTCCCCTCACAGAGTTCACCCCATGCAGCCCCTCCCCGCTCACAGCACCTCTGTTGCTGGATTTCCTGGGCAATTCCCACACTTCCAGCCAGGACTGAAGTTCTCTTTGGTTTTGCAGCCTTAAATTCTTTATTCCATGTCCCTGCAGGGGTTGGCTGCCAACAGAGGCTGAAGGGGAGGACAGAAAGAGGCACCTGTATCCTGCTGAGCCCAGCCGTGAGTTTTGGACTGGTCAGGACAGAAGGTTGTGATAAAATCAGCCTTTCCAGCTGATTTCCAGCTCAGAGCTCTAACCAGGGGTATGAAATCAGGCTGCTGCAGGAGGAAATTTCTCTGCTGTGCTCACAGGCTTGGTGGGCACGAGGGCGTTGGCTGTGGAATATCCAGGGAGGGTGTGGGGATGCTCTTGGGAAAAGAGGGACGGAGAATCACACAGAATCCCACCAACAGGGGAATTGGAATGGAGCTGTCAAGGTCCTAAGGTGGGGTGCAGGTGCATTTTTGTGTAGTTCAGCCCCTTCCCAGTGCTGCCTGCTGAGCTCTTGGGGCTGGGCAGAGGAGGAGCCGAGTCACCAGAGCTGGAGGATCCGGTGTCTGTTTGAGCAGGTGAGAGGAGCTGCAGCCCTGGATTTGCCACAGGGTTCCCATTCTGGAAATGGTGCCACTCCCAGGCCCTGGGGGTCGGGGGGGACCCTGCACCCGGGGGTACAGTCTGGTGACAATGGGCTGAGGTGTCTTTGGAGGGCTTTTGGTATCAGAGACAGAGCAGGCACTGAGAGAGCAGAGAAGCCAAGCCTGGAGAGCAGGATTTCACTGCTCAGCAGCACCAGGTCGTGGCTGCTGGTCCTGGCTGGGTGCAGTGCCCAGAGCATGGGGCTGTTCGGTACCACGTTGCTCTCAGCTGAAAATTAAGCTTTATCCCTTGGCTGATGGCTCGAATCCTCCCGTGCCCTGTGCTGGGCTTTGCTGCTGGGCACTGACCATCACAACTTTCTGGGCACTGACCATCAGAACTCTCTGGGCACTGACCGTCAGAACTCTCTGGGCACTGACCATCAGAACTCTCTGAGCACTGACCATTAGAACTCTCTGAGCACTGACTGTCACAACTCTCTGAGCACTGACCACCAGAACTCTCTGAGCACTGACCACCAGAACTCTCTGGGCACTGACCACCAGAACTCTCTGAGCACTGACCACCAGAACTCTCTGAGCACTGACCATCAGAACTCTCCCAGCTTGTCCATGGCCGCTTCTTTACAGCCAGACCTGCAGCTTAGACCTCTTTTTTCTTGATTGTGAATCTTTGTGAGCCTGCAGGCTCCTTGCTGTTGTTTTTCTTCCCTAATTGGCTCCGCGTGTGTGTGTGGATGTGCACCAGTGTGTGTGTGTGTGTGTGGATGTGCATGTGCCTGCCTCCCTCATCAGCAGCACCCCTGGCATTCACAGGAGTAATTAGAACATCTAAATGCTCCCTCTGTGACAGCCAGGCCCGCTGAAATTCGCGGTGGTTGCTGCAGGCGCGCGGGATCCCACCCCAGCCCCCGGGAAGTGGAGCTGCTCCTGGGTTTCTCTGTGGGAAGCCTCGTGCTCAGCCATGCCCCAGCTCCTTCCCACTCCCACTCAAATCGGTTTTGTTGCCTCGGGGAGGATTTTGAGGACTTGCATCCCACTGGAATCCAAGTGCTGAGCAAACCAGGTCCTGGGTTGGGTGCTGGATCCGCAGTGAAGCCTTCCCTGCTCCTCCTTCCCTGGCCCCACCTGGGCTCAGGAGCAGGACGAGGTGTTCGGGGTACCCTGGGCAGAGCCCTGGCCTGTCCTGGGGTCCAGCAGTGACCCCTCAAAAGAGCCCTGAACCCCCCAAGGGGACATGTAATGGGTGTGTATAAATATGTGTATTTGTTATATATAAAGACTAAATACTACGAGATAAAAAATCTAAATGCTGTAATATCTATATAGAAATATAGGTATAAAATATATACCATAAAATGTGTTATACAGAAATATTGTTAAGCAAATACATTGTATATAAATATATTAGTAAAAAACTATTAAATAACTGTATTATTAAATAACTATATTATATAACTATGCCACACAAATATATACAATTTATATTATATACAAGTTATATACAAGATATATTTTATTTATATCTGTGTCTATCTATATATTTTTATTTCAAGTTTACGTATTATTTGGTATTACGTAGAAATATATCGTATATACAGATACAATGTTTTCTATATTATTAACATATACTTACATATGAAAATATCTATAAAATATATACAATAAATCTAACAGGAGGCTGAGAAGTGAGGGTTGATCCTCATTCATTCCAATGAGGGAAGGCAGTGGCCACTCACCCATTTCCTCCCCACACGGTGTAAGTGGGGTCAAGAACGGCAGAATTTTTCTTTCTGAAGTTTTCCTTTCCCCCTCCCAGCCCCACTGGGACATGGAGAACCAAACCCACCTCCCATCTTTCCAGCTCCAGTGCTTCCCAGGTGACTTTAGTGTCTCTCTGTCTTTTCTTGAGGATGCTGGGGCTCACTCACCATTCCCAATTAAAACTTTAAAAAGCCAGGGAAGTAACTTTGCTAATGACTTTGACTGGAATCATTAAGGACATCGCAGCGCCATGGCTGCTCTTCTCCGCTTTCAGGAGCGATATTGATTGCTGGTTTAATTTAAATCTTGGACAAAATCCTTCATTTTTCTCTGGGCTTACCACAGGAACTGATCCCTGTTCCCCAGTGGAGGAGCAGGAGAGGGGGGAAGAGTGAGTGGGCGATTCCCCTGGCTCTGAGCAGGGAGGGGGCAGCTCAGGGGTGTCAAGGACCTACTCTGGGAGCACTGATAAACTGGGAATTGATGGGAAATTGCTTGAAAATGCATCCAAGAGGAGGCCAGGGTAGCATTTTCAGAGGGGAGGTCTCCTGCTCTGGGTTCTCTCTGCTCTCATTATATATTTTTCCAATTGCTCTTATAGATGCCTCAAAGGTTAATGTATGTTTGTGATGAGTGCACTTTGGATAAATGTTAATTAGCCGGGGTGCAATTCAAAGGATTCTTCCCTCAGAAATAAATGCTTTTTCTGTATTTTTAGCCACTCTTTTATTAGTACTCATCCAGGAGATGAGAGCAAAGGCTGGGGGCTGCAGCTCACCCCTGGAGCAGCAGAGTTTGGGTGGCTGGGGCTGCTGCACCTCCCAGAAGCACCCTGGGACTGGGACCAGTGGCTGATGGTGGGGTTGGGACTGTTCAGTGTCACTGGGTGATTTAGGGACCTGGTGTGGAAAACCACGGAAAACCTGCCCTGGGGCCTGGGGCAGGGTCTGTTCTCACCCTCTGTTGGTGCAGGAAAGATGGACCTGTGCCCCCAAAAATCTCACAGGCCTGGGGTCCTTCCACCCCTAAAGCCATGTCCAAAAATCCCTCTGCGTGACCTTGCAGTGCATCCAAAACATTCGTGGGAGGGGAATCTCCAGCCACAAACTCTAATTTCCATGGGTTAGCAAGTGACTGCTCTTCCACGTGCAGTTTGGGGGGCCAAGGTGGGATTTCAATCAGTGGGAAGGGAGAGGCCATTTCCCAGCTCCCATTAGCGGGTGATAATTGCTTTGAGAGCAGAGGGTTGATCTCAGGATTTCACGCGGAAATGTCGCCCTCCCAGTGAGTTTCCAGTGATGTCCCCTTCCCCAAGCGCCACATCCGCAGTGTCCTGAAATTCCAGAGCCCCAGAGCAGGGCTGCAGCTCCCAGTGCTTCTCCTGCAGCCCTGAGGGGAGCGGGCTGGCCCTGGCAGCCACACACCCGCTGGGACAAGGGGCTGTCTCCGAGCCTCCCCCCGAGCCTCAGCCGCCGTATCTTTGCAACACCAAGGTCAATTGAATTCATTACAGAGTAAAAATGAAGTTCTCTGATTGATTGAAGGTTCCTCTTTAACACTTCGAGTAAATGTGTTGGTTTCACTTGATGGAAAGCTTTAAAGGTCTATTATAAAATACCTTTTCTATACGAGAAGGGGGTTTTTTTACATCATTTTTCTTTCCCTTAACTTTTGTGGGACATAATTATCCCTTTCTCCCCCCTCGTCTCCTTTTTAATCGATTTTTTTCTCCTTTTCCCTCCCCAGTGCAAAGTAAGGAGCCTTATTTAAAGGGGCACGGACACAAAATCCAGTGGCATGATGGATATGATGGGTGGAAGATGAGATAGGTCCATCCATCTCAGACTTTCTGTGGCTCCCATCAGTCACTTGATTTAAGTTTTCAGGGTGAGGAAAGCTGGAGGACACAACATGAGAGGTTCAATGCACTTTCCCCATGCTCATACTGGAAGGGGGGTGATGTGGGGGTCCCTGGGGGCTGCCAGCCCCCATTTCCTGGTGCCAGCTGCCACCACTCCAGCCAGGACGTGTCCTGTGGAACCCACCTGAACACTGGAGTCCTCATTGCCACGATTTATTCCTCTGGTTTCCCGTGCAGAAAACCCCGAGTTCACTGAGAAGGCGCTTGCTGCCCATTTGTGCAGAACTCCGAGGAGGGAAAATGGGACAAAAGGGAGAAGGATCCGATTTCAGGAGTGGCTGAGGGCTCCCTGCTCGGGGGAGACTGCAGCAGGCATTAATTCCTGACACACTCGTGATCAGGATCAACTGCATCGAGCTAAATCCAGACTAAATAGGAGCTGCTGGGACTCGATGGGCTGCTGCAGACCCAGGAGGAAGGAGCAGCTGGGGGCTGCAGAGGCTGCTCTCACCCTTTGGAACAGGTTTTACTGACATTGTCCACAGCCTGGAGAGTCTTGCTGCTGATTCCTGGGAGTCTCTGGGGAAATCCCTGACCTGGGAGCAGCAGCTCCTTTGGCTGGGTTGGATTGTACCCAAGCAGAGCCCTGTGCCCACGGGAAGTTCAACACCAAAATCCTGGTGTTTGCAGTTCACCTCTCTCCAATATTTGGGTTGCAATGACCTTTCAAACAAGAGTTTGGCAAAGAGGGACAAAGTGCCAGGGCCGGGCTCACCGCTCAGCACAGCCCAGGGAACTCAACGAGACAACATTCTTAATTCCCATATTAAGGGAGAAAAAATCCGGGTGTGTGTCGATGCCCCGGGGATGGTCACCACAGAGCTCCCTGTCTGACGAGGTGCCAGTTCTCGTGCAATGTGAGTAATGCTCTTTGTCAGCTCCGATAAAGCCTGAAATCTATCACCAGCCCCTTTCCTCCAAAGGTTTGGTTACCGAGAAAAGTCATTACAATTTGTCCTTAATTCCAGACGTGTGCCTGGAAAACTGGCTGGGAGGAGGCTGCGGAGGGGAGGGCTGGTCCAGGGCAGAGTCACAGCCTCCTGCCACCTCCGGGACCCTGAGCAGCCGCCTCGGGGGCTGCTGGAGCTGCGAGTAGAGCAGGGGAGGTGACAACGGGCAGCTGGGGAGGCGGCTGCCCTCGAGCGGGTCCTGTGACATCGATGCTGCTGCCCCTGGTCCTTTGGCAGCTCCTGGTTGTGCTGGGGAGGCAGCGTCCCCGCAAGTCCCTGCCCTGGCCAGCTGGGCCTCTGGGCTGATGGATGGCACAGAATTTGTTTTTTAACCCCAGTTGTTCAGCAGAAGGGGGAAAGCTCTCCTTCTGCCTCTGGATCTGATGTGATGAGACATGTGACGGGGAAGATGAATCGAGGGCTGCATCTGAAGTGCCAGATACATAATCCATCCTAAATAGGCTTCATTAGTGCTAACAATTAAAGTTACCATTGTGGATTGGATACATTTTCTATTAACTTTGCCCTTGTCTGCAGCTCGGACTCACCTCACAATAATGAGCTGTGTCACTTCTGATCTATTTCTCATAATAGCGCCTTTCTCCTCTAAATCTGGGCAAAATATGATTTATAGGCAGGGCTGTCGTCTGGGTGTCAGGCACCCACCTTCTGCCACGGGGAAGGGGTAAATGTGGGCTGGAGCTCACAGCCATCGCTGGCTCTGTGTGGGGAGCAAAAACCATCCTGGGGCTGGGTTTGGGGTGATGTCCATGGCTCAGGGGTCATCAGGACAGAGGGGAGCTGGGGCAGGAGCCTTCCTCGTCCTGCTGGAACAAAAGGAGTGGCACTCTCTGAGGATTGAGCCCTGAGGCCCAAAACCCCTGGCAAGGACCCACCTGCCGTGGATGCGACCATGGTCCCCTTGGAGGAGCATGATCCCGACAGGCAGCAGACCTTTCAGCAGCCAAGTTTTCCCAGGACAGGTGTATTTCTGGGATTTCTTTGCATCTCTACATCACCTTTCTTGCCTCAGCTCTGCGGAAATGTGCCTGGCTTTCTCACTGGGACAGAGTGCCCTGCCATGGAGCATGGCCCTGGTACAGCTCAAGGAGTTGGGAGTTGCTTGGCCAGAGCTGTGGGCAGGAGGAGGGTTGGAAACCTGCCCCTCTCCCCTCCACATCCAAATCTCCTTTGTCTCAGTCGAGCTCCAAACCTCTGCCAAATGGAGAGCAAGCCACAGCAGCAGCAAAAGCCCTCCTGACAAATATGTCCCCCTCCTCCAAGGCTGACTGTCACCTCATTAGATCAGTAGTGATTAAGGGAGGAAACTGGCTGTTAACCCTCTGCAAGGTGTTTTGGTGATAAATTGAGAGTGCCTGGTATAAAGCTGTAGCATATTAAACATGATTGTGGGTGGATAAAGCAGAAGGCAGCAGTGACCTGACCCTTTTCTCCAAGGCACCACAGTTTGGAGGAACATGCTCAGCCCAGGAGTTTAAATAATTGTTGTTTTTGTTTAATGTGAACCCTGTGTTTCACACAGGCAGAGCCAGGAGGAGTTCCCACGTAATGTTTCTGTCACATTTCTCACCCCAGAGCCATCCCGAGTCCTGGCTCAGCAGCACAGGTGAGATGTGCAGGATTGGCTCACCCTGCCCACTCCTCTGTCCCTGCAGGGTTTGGATCTCCAGCAGGGTTGTTTGGAGAAAAAAACATCTAGGACAGAAAAAAAAAACCCAAGGAGACCTGACAAATGAGATCCATCAGCCCAAGTTAAACAGCATGCAATGCTTTGGGACCTTTCCTGATAATTAAAAGCAACGTGATGGCTCTGTGCTGGTGAGAATTTATTCTGTCACTTGGCCACAAAGAAGCCTCCGTGCCAGAAAGTGTCACTCGTGGGTGGCAGGGCTGTCACTGGAGCGCTCTGGTGTGGCTGTTGGTGGTTGTGGCCCTCCACAGTACAGACAGATGAGCAGGCAGGGCTGGATCTTGTCATCTTTTCCCTGTCACCCTTTCCCTGTCACCCTCTCCCTGCCTGCTGGCCCTTCCCAAGCACTGACACTCCACACTGGGGTTGTGCTGGAGGAATTCACACCTGTCCCAAGAAAACACTTCCCATCAGCGAGGCAGCATCGCTGCCAGCAGGCAGCTGCCATTGCAGTGAGGGTCTGGAGTGGCCCCAGCAGATGATGATGATGATTATTATTATTGTTGTTATTTATTATTTTAATCTGGCCCTGGTTTCCTCTGTGGGAGCCAGAGCTCTGCAAGGCTTCTGCTCTGGAGTGTGGGAACAGGAGGTGGGCAGCAGAGAGGGGAGATGGGCAGTGAGGGGAGATGGGCATTGAGGGGAGATGGGAAATGAGGGGAGATGGGCTGTGAGGGGAGATGGGCAGCAGTGAGGGGATGCAGGAGGGGTGGGAAGTTCCACTGGCGAGGGAAGGAAGGTGTTGATGTCCACACCAGCACCATCTTCTGCTTGGAGAGGGCTGGAAGGGACAGGAGCAGCCTGGCACCAACCACTGCGGGGTACCAGGACCCTGCTGTGTGCTGGCACTGCCTGGAGGTGACCCCAGCCGGGCCTGGGGGGGACACCAGAGCCCTTTGGAGGAAGGTGTGGCCCCCTCCACCCGGCCTCAGGCCGGGGCTCTGTGCAGTGGGAGCTGCCACAGCTGGTCGGGCACATTTCTCAGCAGGCTGAGCAGTTTCCCCTCCTGTTGTTCCTGTTGTGCCAGGGGAGCAGTCCCAGCGTGTCCAGGGGGACCTGTGGCTGCTTCAGGGGCTGTTGCACACCTTGGTGCTCCTTGGGCTGCAAAGGAGGGGACCGAATCTGTCAAACAGAGCGACACTGCCCCCTGAGCAGCTGGGTGAGCTCGGACAAGGGGCTGATTTCACTCGGCTGGGGCTGAAGTCGCAGCACCCCATCAGCCCTGTGGGGCCTGCTCAGAGCTCAGCCGGGCACAGCGTCCTGTCCTCTGTCCCCTTCCCCTCCAGCCCCAGGTAGCTGAGCATGTGATGCCCAGATTTGTCCCTACTCTCGTTGTGAGAGGCCATGGACGGGGCTGTAAATCTCCCCCAGCAGCAGGATATCGGGTGAGATTTCAGCATCACCCACCCGCTGCTCTCCTGCCGAAAGCCCGGCACGTCCTGCACGGCACAGGTGCCTCGGGGACAGCCCAAGGTCACCAGGATGCCATAGCAGCCCTTGAAATTGAGATTTTATCTGGTGGAGCTGTTCAGTGCTTTGCTCTCAAAGCCATCCTTCATCCCTCCTCAGGGAAGGGACTGCCCGGCCCGGAGCGCGCCGAGCTTTTCATACACACGGTATCAATCTCCGAGAGGGAAGCACTTTTATATTGGAGATCTGATGGAGGAATAAATTCCCACAGAAGTAGAAAGCAGAAGCTAATAGGCTTTTTCACAATGAAAGAATAGATCTGCTGACAAAGGCATTTCCAGGGCATCAAAATAAACTGTATTTTCTGCGAAGACCACGGATGTCCCAGAGCTCCCCTGCCTCTGCAGCCGCCCGGCTGAGAGTGGCTGTTCCTGGGATGCTCAGGGCTGGCTCCTGAGCCTCATCAGGGTCACCTCATGTGTCACCCACACAGAGAAGTCCTTGCATGGTGTGTCTTGGGTCGGTGATGGCCCTCCTGGGTTCTCGTCCCTCTGCTTGCCCCCTGCTTGCCTGGACACTGCTCTCCACTCCCAGCCAGCACAAGGGCATTGACCCACCCTGCCAGAGCCCTGCTCCTGGTCCTCTCCATTATGGAATTCCTTGCCAGCTGTTGAGCAGGCTCCCAGTGCCTTGTTCATTTCCCCTTTTGAAAAAATGTGCATTAATTTGTCTTCCCTATCAATTGATTTTCCAGTTAAAACCACTCTCTGCCTGCCCTTGCTTTCCACCCCACAGAAAAACCAACCTTCTCAAGGAAATGGTGCTTAGGAGACCAAAATTTACTGAAGTCTTATGTGCTCCAATGCCCAAAGGGGTGGGGAGAGGGGGAGAGGAAATGATTTCTTCAATTAATTATAAATGTTTTAATTTAAGTGGCTAATGTAGAAGATAGATATAAACCAGCAAACTACAGAAGTGGTTTATGGGTCCTTAAAGAGCAGTAAATGCTTGTTCTGATTCTGCTAAGATCACTGAAATGGTTTTTCCTCCCGAATTCAGGGTAGGGTGCAGTGGGAGGCAGAGAGTGGGGAGATTTCCTCTTGTATTTCACATCCCCTCAGGCAAGTTGTGATAAACGTTTAGCAATTCCTTTCTTTGGAGGCCGGAACTCGCCGCCTTTGAAAAACACAATGGTGGCCCCCGTGCTGCTGAGAGGTGGAACGAAAAAAAACAAAGAAGAAGAAGAAGAAATCTTCTGGGTCAAGGTCACCTCTTGCTGTAAGATCACTCCTACACCTACCAACCACATCCCTGTCATCCTCCTTGATATCTCAGGCAGCCCCTCCGCTCGGGACGGCGCTGCCGGGATTCCACGGTGAGGGATAGCTCAGGTACATCAATCTTTGTTCCCTGCCTGTGTTCCCTGCCTGCTGCACAGCACCAAGGCCCTCCGAACGCGGCATTAATGAGCTGATTTACACAGGCAAAGCTCCAACCCGCCCTTTTTTTTCTTGTCAAAAACACAGAAATGCAGAGTTATGAGGGTTATTGTAGAGAGAAATGTTGCCTACGAGGGAGAACATGAATGGACGTTTCTTGAGTGAATGGGAGGGAAGGAGCCTATGGGTCTGTGTGGCTTGAGCAAAACAGAGCAGAGAATCATGGAATATCTCCCTGGAAGAGACCCACAAGGGTCATCCAGTCCAGCTCCTGGCCCTGCCCAGACATCCCAGCAATCCCACCCTGTGCCTGAGAGTGTTGTCCAAACACCCCTGGAGCTCTGGCAGCCTCGGAGCTGTGCTGGGATAAACTGGCCAAGCCAGGGCCTTGCTGCCACCAGGATTCTCCAGCTGATTCCAGCTCTCACCCCTTCCTCTTGCAGCTTCTTGCAGTTCAAACCCACAGCTGCATTCCCCTGGCTCTGTTTTCCCTGTGCCCCTGCTCAGTGACTCCAGCAGCACAGACACTGCTCCTTCTTCTCCACCGCTCCTATTTGGTGGCTGAAAAGGAGCAGACAGCCTGCGAGAGGCTAAATTGGACATCTAATAAATGCATTTTCTTGGTCTTTTTTCCTCTCTTGTCTCCAGACCATCCTGCCCTGAAAACTGTTTTCCTGGAGTTCTCGTTGTTGACCCCTAGAGCTCCAGAGATGTTACCTGAACTAAATGGCTTTGCTTTTCATGCTCCAGCGAAATCTCTCTCGCTTCCAGCACACCCATCTCCTCCCAGGCCACACAGAAACAGTTACAGCAGCAAAACCCTTCTACACTTGTAATTACAAGCCCTTGCGATGCACCAGTGGGCTGAGTCTGTGCAAAGAAATTTGGATGTGGGGATTATCGAAAGGGGTTTTTTTTGTTTTTATTAATTTTTCTCAGTCTTTTCCCGAGAGGAAAAAAACCCAGAGGTGGTTTCAAAGTAGATTTCTCCTTGGCAGGGGGCTGTTTTAGTGGTGTCAATGGCCAGCTGGCTCCATCAGCCAGACTCCATGGCATGGCCAGGGGGTGTTGAGGGCTCCAGCTCCCCAGCACCATGCAGGGGAGGATTTCTGGGCAGCTCAAACCTCATCCCTGGCCCAAGAGCAGGAGCTGAGTGCCTGCCAGGGGAGAGCAGAGCCTGTGCAAGTGACCCGGGGATAGGTGCGTGGTAGCCATCTGGAGGGTGGGCAGCAGCGTGGAGCTCAGGAGCAAACACCTCGGTGCTGGGAATGCCAGGAGCCACCACTCCATTCTCCTCCAGGGCAGGCAGGAGCATCAGGAGCAGGAGAGAGCAGGGCTGAGCTGTAACCCGCCTTGTTAGAAAGCAGAAAGTCTCTCACAAATGGATTTCCAATTTCCCGTCCACCTGCTTAGCTGAGACAGATTTCTTGCTTTTATAATTACTTTTTGGGTAGTTACAGGATCCAGTATCCAGGCAACTTGATGCCTCTTAAATCCTCTTGTAAATCTGGTTTTTTCTGCTGATTTCTAGGTGTTGGGGAAACATCCACCAATCCCTTAAGGCAGACACAACCTTCTCCATGGCTGTTTCTCTTCCCCAAAGTCAGCTGGGTAGGCACGATGCTGTGTCAGGTTTTGGGGGCTCAGGTCCATCATGTGGCAGCTCCCACAGGCTCTGTGTGGCAGCTCTTGGTCTCATTTCCAATAAAATAGTGGCCAAAAAAAGGCTGCAATGCATCTTGTCTTCCCAACAGCATTCCCAGGCAGCGATGCCTTCCCATGGCTCAGGTCCGTGCTCCAAGGGCCATTCAGGCACACGCTCAAAACCTCTTCGTTTTGGGGGGTTTGTGCCAGTCTGGGCCAGGGCAGGTTGGAGATGCTTTAATTAAACCAGAGCCACAGTTAATCACTCTGGGCTGTCCATCAAGGCCGGGGCAGGAGCGGGGCTGTCCGTCACCCAGGCACATCTCCAGCACCCCATGGCTGCACAGGGACTGAGCTCCAGCTTTCCCCTCCTCCCACCCATCCACACTGCCACGGACAAGCAAAGGAGGAGGGAAGCAGGGATGGCACACGCTGCTGCTCCAGGCCCCAACAGGCCCTCCATTACCATGCAGAGAGCACGGGGAAGTCAAGTCAGCGTGCACAGGTCACACATCAACATGCGCTCCCAGGCTCTGACCTCCGGTGGGGGAAGTGTAATTTAATTAACTTCTGCTCTGCTGTTCACCTGCTGGAGTCATCTGCATGTGGGTCACATCCTGGGGGCTGCTGGTCCCTCTCTCCCAGCTCCAGCCCTGGCAGCACTGCCCCTCTGTCCCCCTCCCCCCTGGGCTGGGTGTCCTTCAGCACAGAGACTGTGCTTGGGCTCGGAGCTGTCGCTTGTGGTCGTGCTGACAACAATTAGGCCATCAGTCAATAAACTAATACTCTCGTTTACAGTCATTAGGGACTGCGGATCCAAGCATCTGCTCCCGCTAATGAGTTTAAAAGTTGGCTAAATATGGCAGACCTGCTCTTGCAGAGAAGGAAGCAACAGGAGTTCGATGCGGAATTGGGCTCTGGTGAACACGCCATCAATTTTAATTAGCAGGCCTCTACAGCTCCCCAACATAACCAAAATAAGTGGCGAAGGGAGGGTGCTGGAGGCTGCTCGGGGCTCGTTTTGGGAGCCCAGGTTCCCAGCACAGGGGTCCCAGGTGGCTCTGCCAGGGGGAGTGAGCCCCAAGGGTGCCCTCCAGGCACCAGCCCAGCTCGTGCTCGGTGCTCCCTGGGCTGCGAGTGCAGCACTGCTCAGCTGTCACACAGATCTTTTAATCTGGTGAGGAATCACTCATTTCCACCTCCAGGCCTAACACAGGCTGCCAAGGGGATGCTGAAGTTTGAAAAGCCCTATCATAGATCTGTTGTAGCTCAGAGAGAAGGGAAAAAGCTTTTCCTCTAAATGACTGTAAATGGTTTTAGCTCGGAGATGCTGGCTCACGTGGGGCTGGAAATTTATGAGCTGGTATTTGACCTCACTGATGGAAACCTCCATCACCTGTCACCTCCCGAGGCCACCATGGAACGGTTTGTGGGGAGAAGCAGCACCCTCTTCACTCAAGACCTCCCAGGCTGGATGGTGGGATTGCTCTGTGTCCTGCCTGTGGAGCGTTAAACCTGGGAATGTTCTCTGGGATCTTGTCAGGCAGGGGACAAAACACTCCACAGAGCCCAACCCATCATCCTCTCCAAGCAGCACCACTGTTTTCCTGATCGATCCATTCCTGCAGAACATCAGACATGTTGTTTTTCAGGAATCTCCTGTTCCTCAGGGCAGGTTAAAAGCAGCAGGTAAAAAAAGCCATCTGAAAAGCTCTTTTCCCTTTTCCTGTGTGCTGTTCAGTGAGGCAGATTGAGGCATTACCAGCAGTCAGGGATGTTTTAAGGCATGGAATAAAAGCAAGGTTCACACACAGGACTTGGTTTTCAGTGCAGATTTTCTCTCCCTGGCTGCTGCATCGTGTTCCCACGTCGCTGCCTCGTGTTGCACCCACTCGCAGCCGTGGGATCAGGACAAGGTTATGGCCAGCCTGGTGCTGAGAGTAAGTTGATTTCAGCTCCTCAGAGGAAGCTCTGATGAGTTTAAAGAGGAGAAAATTAGTCTGATTTTTAAAGTGGGCTTTTCTTCAGTACCTACAGCAACCTACAGCTCCAGAAATGTTCTTTATGAGAGAGGGTAAGTGTGGCACAGAGCAGGTGCCTTTCCTTGGCAGTGCTGTGCTGGATGAGCACAGCTGGTGGGTTTAGCAACTGGAGGGATTTTTTTTGCTTGGAAAGGCCAGGTTTGGTGGCTTTCCAGGCAGGGACTCCCAAAAAGCATCCTTGAAAGGGTGAATAACTGAGAACTGGCTTAGGGAGGCTGGAAAAGGGGAAAATCTCTTTGTCTGGAATAAGAGCCCAGCAGATACAGAGCGTGGGGGAGTTTTGTGAGGAGGGCACTGACCAAGACGCTGCTCAGGGTCCTCAGTGAGAAGGTGGATGTGCAGGAAGATGTGTCTGCTCCAGCTGGGGCTGGGATTTAGGGGGCAGTAGGTCAGCAGAGCCACTCCTGAGTCCTGGTGGGGGACAGCCCCAGGCAGGGAATGCAGCAGCAGCAGCGGGAGCTGGGAAGCAGCAGCCCAGGCCCTGCAGCTTGCTGGAGGAAGATGGAATGCTGCTTCTGTAGCCAACGCTCTTGATGCTCCTTTTAATACATATATTAAAAGGGTGCTAATAAGCAAATCCGTCAGTTATGCAAATGAGTGGCAATTGCATCTTGAAGAGCATCCCACAGTTTAATTACATCATAATTGCAATGTAACACTTTAATTACCATATGCATCACGAAATCATGAGCACTGTTTCTAATCTCTTCACTAATATTTCAAACCAAACAGATTGCACAGGGCCCGGCGTTGCGCTGCCATCCTGTGCGGGGAAAGGCCGGATTTATCCCATCCCCTGCAGGCTGGGAAGGGCTCTCTGTGTCCCTGCCCGGCCGTGCTGGTGGCAGATGGCTGCACGAGCGTTCTTGGCCACGTCTCAAACCACATCCCACCGTCAGGGACGAGCTGGAGTCGTGTGCCTGCGCTCCCGGGAGTGGAGAGAGGGTGGTGGCCACGCTGGGCTCCGCTCCAGGATTTTTCCCAAGATCCTGGTTTAACTCTGGATCCACTCAGTATCCACCCCTGCCCAGTTTGGGGTGATCACACCAGCCAGGTAAGGTGGCTGCTCGGATAAAGAGATGAAGATTTGCAAATGGCTATTTTGGAAGAAGTGATTTGATGAAAAAGCTGCCTGTGATCCTCCTTTCCCCACCCAGCACAGAAAAATTAACTTCACATTCTCCTTCTCACCCCAGAGAGGGAAACAATAAAGTTTTCTGGGGCACAGCTTTACCTGGAGGCTTGGGAATTTGATTTAAACCAGTTGATTTTGTAAATCTTCCCAGTTTGCATTCTTTACTTTTCCTCCCATCCGGCTTCTTTCCTTCCCTCATAAAACCACATCTAATAAGTGACTTAAGGAAAGTAACAGATTGGCTTAAAAAGGGACTAAAATCCACATCTGGGGACTAAGAGATGAATATTTTTAAGCAGATATGGGTGTGATGGAGTGATGGACCAGGAGAGGAGCGTGCTGGGGAGGAGGTGAATCCCTCCTGGGTCCATGGCAGTGCCCCAGCACGGAGCCAGCTCTGCTGGGAAGGGGTTGGGAGCTCCCTGCTGGCTCTCCTGGCACACAGAGCAGGGCCAGGGTCTCCTCCCAGCCCTTCCCAGCACTGCTGCTCTTGCTGCAGGTTGCACATTTGCTTTGCCCTGAGCTGGCAGTGATTTAAAATCATCCTGTGCTAATCCATATAAATTCTTTTAATCGTGGATTTAATCTTCTAAGCGTGCAGTAATTAAATTACACACCAGTCAGAGGCACAGGCACGAAAGGTGTGAGTTTCCAGGCCTGTGGGCAGGGCTTCAGGACAGCCCATGGCCAGGACAAGCAGGCATTTGATTTCTCCACTGTTCCTTGTCATTGGTTTTTCCCTTTCTGTCTCTTTTTCCCAGCAGAGTCATTTTGGTTGGAAAAGTCCTCCAAGACCATCAAGTCTAATCTGTGCCTGATCCCCACCTTGTCACCCAAGAGCACTGACATCCAGGCCTTCCTTGGACACCTGCAGGGGTGGGGACTCCAAACCTCCCTGGAATCCACAATTCCAGGGCCTGACAGCCTTTTCCATGCAGAAATTCCTCCTGATGTCTAACCTGACCTTCCCGTGGCACAGCTTGGGGCCATCTCCTCTCATCCTGTGTGACCAGGAGAAACAGGAGAGGAGGACATACAGCCCCAGAAGGCCAGGACACGCCCGGGAGCAATCCTCAGGCTGGGATATTCCTGGAGAGCGGGAGGAGACCTGGAGGAAAGCACTCCCGAGCTCCCTGAGCAGAACACTTTGATGGGCTGGTGTTAATGGAGGGAAACACCGTGCCACCAGAAGCACATTAACAAATTACACTTTGGTGCCGGGAAGGGGAAAGTCTCGGTGAACTGCGAGGTAGGGAGATGACTGACTTTGGGAACGTGACAATTACTGTACTTAACATTTTTTCAACATTAAGAGCCAAATAGGAGCATATATTTAATTCATTAAACCAGTCTGAAGTGGCTCCCTCCATCCCAGAGCAGTTAATCGGTGCTCAGTGTCTCCTAATGAAGGGGTCCCTGTAAGGTCAGCCCGACACTCGTTAGCTAATCGGAGACTTATTTGTTTTGCAAATTGCTCTCCCATTTTGAACCACCGTGCAGTAATTTCCATGGCGGGGAAGCAGCAGAGAGTTCACGGGGCTGGGTTTTGAAGCCCTCAATCTGTCACTGGGAGGAGGATAAAAATAGCCTGGGAAAGAGAAGGAGCAGGATGCTGGGTTTGTTCCAGGCAATCCAGCCCCATCTCCCACGTCGGGACTGAGGGGTGGCTGGAGGGCTGTGTGGGCACTGGCACCATCCTGCACGTGCCAGGGGACTGGGGACTTTGTGTGGCACTGAAAACTCCTCACCGTGCCTGCCTGGGCACCACTGTCCTGCCCTGCCCTTTCCATCCTCCTCTGAGCTCCATGGGAGACCTTGTGTGGTCCATGGGGGTCCTGCTCACGTCCTCTGCCCAGACACCTGCATCCTTGGATGCCCAAACCAGGGGGGATGAGCGCAGAAAGAGGTTTCCAGGGATGGCAGTGTCCCTGGTTAGTGTGGCAGAGGTGGCTCCATGGGAGGGGGGCTGTTCTGGGCAGGGACACAGAGCACAGTGGGGATTTCTGGACAGAGGGTGAGCAGTGGGGACTCCCAGAGAGCCTGAGGAAATCACAAAGCCTGAATTAGCTTTTCCTTCTCTCCCTGAGGCAGCTGGAGGTCTGGCTGATGTCCTGGAGCACACCAGGTCCACCTTGACTGGGCATTCATGTTTAACTCCAACAGAGGAAACATCTCCCAACCTTTCCATGGATGAAGACCCTCCTCCCTCCTCCATTCAGCTGTTTGTTTTACAGATGTGCCCATGGGAACAAGCTGGCTGACAAGGTGTCCCTGTGTGACCCCGATCCAGCTCCGTTCCTGGGACACACAGGGCACAGCTCCTCGTCCCCTCCTCACCCTCCAGGGCTGGAGGGGGCGAGGAGGGACCGGGGATTTGCTTTGGGAAAACAGGGAAGAAGGCCTGCATTTTGTATTTTAGGTCTGAAAGCAGCGTGATGTGTAAATGGGGGCTGTCAGCCTTTCCTTCCCAATCCATCAGGCGGGAGCTGCTGCCTCCCCCTGTCCCACAGCCGGTGATTGAGAGCCCGGCGGCCGCCGCTCCCCATTTCCCTCCTGTACGGAGAAATCAGGAGTGGGAGCAGAAGGCAGAAGCTCCCTGTGCTCGTGCTGGGGCTGCTGCCCCGGCTCTCCAGTGACCCGACCTTTGGTCATGAACTTTGAGCAGGGATTTTCCCCTGGTTTCAGGGCAGGATGACTGGGAGCACTGGGAGCAGACCCTGCCTGTCCTGGCTGCTCTGCTCGTTCCGCTTGGCAGTTGCTTGAACGTAGAGCAGTGCAGGGGGAGAAAGAACCTTTATTTTCCAATGTCACAGGCAAAAAAACCCCCTCCACCTTTATTTTAATTTCCCCTTTAAAGTAATGACGTCTATAGTGTAAAGAAAGCGTTCCACTGAGGCACAGTTTTTTCCCCAAATGTCATGGAAATGGAGGAATTTCAGCAACTGTATTTGTGTGCAAAAGAGGAGGGAAAGTAGATTAATTTTAAAAGGTTACATTGATTGCAGTCAGACATGGACCTGCAGCAAGAAGCCCAGTGCAAGGAGGTGTGGGAATGAGCTGTTTTCCTCTCCGTGGGGCTGTTCCACCTCAGCATCTCCCCAGGATGCTGGGGCACTTCCAGGGCCACAAGCCAAAAATCCTTAACTCCAAGAGGACCAAGCACATGTGACCCTGGAGCCTGGGAGAGAGCAGCCCTGGCTCCTGAAACACGCAGCTTCATCCATGAGCACAAGTCCTCATCGAGCTTGGGGTTGGTGGTGAGGAGTTCCCTGGGAACAAATTAAAGGGTGAATTTTTACTGGACTTTTATTTCTCTGTGGGATCCCTGACATCTGGGAAGAGGTCCTGGTCCTTCAGGGTAATGAAGCTGGTTTCCTGCAGCTCTATCAACACAGAGCATGTGCTCAGAAGCCTCTGTTTCCAGACAGGCTGGGGGAGAGGTGGGAGCCTGAAATGGCAGTGAAGGCTGAGTTCACTGGGGACTCTCCAGCCCGGCCTAGGGTTGACTGGGGGGCTGCAGTCCTGGCTTGGCTCTGCTCCTGAGGGCAGGGGGAGCTGCTTTTTGGAGATCTTCACAGTGCTGCCTGGTGTGCTCTTCCAGCATCTCCAGAAACCTTGGGTTTGGTTAATTCCTGGAGCAGTTTGTAAGAAGCAGAGAGTGGCAAAGGCAGCCTGGAAGCATCAGCAATGCCCGTCTGCTGCACGAGGGAAGCTTTCCTGCAGCAGATGTGAGCTGTGAGCATCCCCAGGGCAGTGTAGGGTCTCCTGCTCAGAGGCTCCTGGGCCCTGGGATAGCTCTGCTGGTTTGGCTTCACTTTAGAGATGGGTCCAGTTACCTTCCTCAGTCACTTGTGTTACAGCATCTGGCCTGGCCATCGGCCTCTGCCGTGGGGATGGGATGGACACAGGCCCTTGGAGAGGTGTTTCTCCTCACCACCAAAGCACCATGGCTGGTGCTAACGGCAACTTCCATCCTCCTCCAGGGCAGGACATAACCTCGAGGGGTCACTTGCCATCATAACTCTGGGATCTTCTTTTCCTCACAAGGACTAGAGTTGGGGGCAAAGCCTCCCAAGCAGAAAACAAGAGCCCGAGTCTCTCTCATGAAAGCACAAGGGAATTTTTAAATCCCAATGACCAAATTTCCCTCCCAGAGCTCTTCTCCTCCTCTTCCCTTAGGAACAACCTCTGTGTAGCGCCAACACAGGTGCAGGAGCTGCCGCCTTCGCCTGAGCTCCGGCATTTCCCACATCAAGCGCGAACCGAGGCTGACCTTGCTCGGCGGGCGGGAAGCGCCGGAGCCGTGCCTGCAGCCCCACATCAATAGCCATCCCCACGAGGCGCTCTCTGAGCTCGAAAGCCATCCTGGCGGGGTCGCGCCCCGCAGCGTGGGGCCGGGCAGGCCCATGCCGGTTCCCCGCGCTGCCCGAGCTGTGTCGGGGCTCTGGGCTTCAATGGCAGGAGGAGGAAACGCTTCGCCTTGATCAGGAGGGATAAGAATAGCGAGCGGCAGGCGGCGGCCGGTGGGGTGCGGATGAAAGGCGGCTGGCTCTCATCCTTCCCCCGCCCGGGCCGATCTGCCCCTTCCTTTCCCGAGCCATAATTGCGTGGCACGCCGCAGATGAGTGTCACACTCCACCAAAGCCCCAGCGCCGCGAGGCCAGGGCTCCAGGCTCGCCGGCAATGAGCGGGGAGGCAGCCAGGATGCTTTTGATGCCGCTCTTCTTCCTCTGACGCGCTGAAGAATTATCAGGCTCTGAAGAAGGCGTTTCTCTCGCTTGGAGCTTTGCCTCGCTCTGCAAAGGAGACCAGCTGCTGCTCTGCCATGCCCAGAGGGCAGAGGGACAGCACCGGCCCATCCCCCAGGAGGTGCTCGATGGGCCCCTGGCCAAGGCCAGGCACAAACCCAACATCCCTGAGCCCTCCGCAGCACCCAGCCATCGCAGTGGTGGATGCGCCTTTGACCCTTCCTGACAATGGTCGCTGGCCTTTGGTGGCTTCTTCTCTTAGCGGTCGTGCTGGAGACAGCCTGGTGTGGAGAGCAGAGCCCTCTGAGATGTTGTGACACCTCAGCACCGTGATTCCCAAGCCCAGCAGCTGCGGTGGGGCATCGTGGCCTCCCACTTCCCTGTGTTTTTTCAGGTGCTTCCTCTGGCTTTGCGTTCATTAATTTACCACACGCACACAGAGCATAAGTGGGCTCAAACCTCCATCTCCAGTAGCTGAAATCGAATAATTACCCTGTGTATCCCACCTGGAGAAGCGTTCCCAGCTGGTCAGCAAATTGTGAAGAAGTTCACTGTATCCTTTAGAGCAAGAAATTATCCTGGAGGGTAGGTTATGGCTCCAGCAGTCATACAGCTACAAAAAATAAAATGAAAAGAGTGGGTGAGATGGAGATTTAAATGATGCTGTAGAAAACACTGAGCAGGGGACACCTTGGTCAGAGACAACTGGGGAGTTCCCTTTGGAAGAAGGAGGCCTGGCAGCAGGGTCTGAAGGAGATAAAAGGGAAAAACCTGACACAAGAACCTGGGAACCTCCCCTCAGCTCTCCCAGGGCAGGCATCTCACAGCTGAAGTCCTTTTCCCTGCATTGGCGTGATGCTGCACAACACCATCCCTACAGCTGGCTGGTACTTTTGGGGGGCTATTTTGTCCTATTTTTAGGAAATGCCAATATGGATTGGGGACTTTTTTTGGGTCTGGGAGGGAAAAGGTCAGCCTGAACAAATTTCTCAACCTGAACTGCAAGCAGAAAGGGGTGACAAACCCACTCCAGCTTCAGATGGAGCTAATTAAAGTGCTGACATTTTAAGACATGATGATGTGAAATCTCTTGCTTCAAGCCAAGTCTGGGCCCTTTTCAGAGTTCAGTCGTGCTGCCCAGAGTTTCCAGGAGAGGTGCAAGCCAACTGAGAGGGGTGATGGGTTGTTTTTAATGTAGTATTGTCCTTAAAGTGTGAGCAAGTTTTTAGCCTTCGGAAGAAAACCCTGTAATCCTCTGCCTGGGCAGAGATGCCCAAAAACGGAGAGCTCTCCAGCTCAGGTGCCTGTGAGAGGGTTTGGGTTTTGGCTCTCTTGTGTTTTACCCTGCAGGAAGAACAGGGCAGGAGAGCCCCAGCCCCACAACACGGGGCTAAGCTGGGGTAGGTGCACACTCCAAAACCTGTAGCATCGCCCCAACAACTCTCCCTGGCACCAACAGTGACATAAAACCCAACTATGTGCAGTTTTCCAGAGGATGGAGGCCCTTGGGGTGCGCCTGGGAGGGCAGGGGAGGGTGGCCTGTGGCAGAACCATGTGCCATGTGCTGCCAGCAGGGCTGACACGCCAGGCCAGGCCGGCTGGGAGGGAGGGAGGGAGGGAGGGAGGGAGCCGCAATCAGGAGCTCTATTGTGGCTCTCGCACAATGCAGCATTAAGAGACAAAGTCAGCTCTGCTCAGTGGGGTGCGGGAGGTGATTTGGGGGAAGGAGAGACTGGCTCTGACAGGTAGAATGAGACTGGAGTGATGGGGAGAAAGCCAGAGTGATGCCAGGGCCTGCAAATTGTTTCTGGCTCCGAGCCGAATTGCAGGTCTGGGAGGGTGAGTGAGCTGTGCTGCTCCACTGAGAATATCCCGAGGCTGTTCCAGCAGGGACCTGTCTGCACCTCCCCTGTGGACAGGGATGCACCCAGGTATGAGATGCAGAGGGGTGGATGGACAGACAGACAAATGGGCTGATCTGCAGGGAGAGATTGATCAGGGCAGGGCAAGCACAAACCCAGGCTGCAGCAGGAAAAGCTTTCAATGTGAAGGGCGCTGCAGGATGCTGGGGTCAGCAGGGGATGGACGGGGCAGCAGCATCATTTGGGGTTTGGGACTCACTTTAAAGCCCCACTCCTCATCACCATCTGTTCTGCCTGTGCCCAGGTGCACCTACCCCTGCCAGGTAAGGG
Source organism: Picathartes gymnocephalus (assembly GCA_013390045.1). Taxonomy (NCBI): domain Eukaryota; kingdom Metazoa; phylum Chordata; class Aves; order Passeriformes; family Picathartidae; genus Picathartes; species Picathartes gymnocephalus. Next base: position 614,657 of record WEKY01007065.1, on the reverse strand, counting down.
CACAACGAGTCCCAAAGGGCTGTGCTGGTGCCAGTGGGGGCAGCCAGGCTCTGGGGAGCCACAAGTGCAGCTCTGTCCAAGCCCCAGATTCTCATAGGGAAAAAAATACTAGTTTGGGGACAAACTATTTTATTAGCTCAGAGAAGAGGTGAAACACCCTGAGTTCTGCCCCATCACCATGCTCTCAATGCAGGTGAGATGCTGGAGGTGAACTGGTGGGTATAAGGATGGAGGTAAACGGAGGAGTGTGAGGATGGAGGTGAGCTGGTGGGTTGAGGATGGAGGTGAGCTGGTGGGTTGAGAATGGAGGTGAGCTGGTGGATGTGAGGATGGAGGTGAACTAGTGGATGTGAGGATGGAGGTGAGCTGGTGGGTGTGAGGATGGAGGTGAACTAGTGGATGTGAGGATGGAGGTGAACTGGTGGGTTGAGGATGGAGGGGAGCTGGTGGCCTGTCCCCAGCTGAGACATTTTCTGCTCCGTCATCCTGAGTTTTATGCTCTGTTTTGCCAGGCTGTTCCAGGGAAGGTGGCTGTGCCACGCGGCGCGTTCTCCCAATGCCATCTAGTGTCAGCTCGGCAGCCCTGGACAGTTATTTTAAGGCATCAGTGCTGATTTATTGCAGAAGGATCTTTCANTGTGAGGATGGAGGTGAACTAGTGGATGTGAGGATGGAGGTGAACTGGTGGGTTGAGGATGGAGGTGAGCTGGTGGCCTGTCCCCAGCTGAGACATTTTCTGCTCCGTCATCCTGAGTTTTCTGCTCTGTTTTGCCAGGCTGTTCCAGGGAAGGTGGCTGTGCCACGCGGCGCGTTCTCCCAATGCCATCTAGTGTCAGCTCGGCAGCCCTGGACAGTTATTTTAAGGCATCAGTGCTGATTTATTGCAGAAGGATCTTTCAGGGCCAACAGGCTACCTGGGCTGGTTATTAACAGCAGCACGGATAACTAACGGGTGGGTGTGCAGGCTGGGCAGGATTATTTTTATTATCATTCCCGTTTCGCACTAAAAACCCACCCTGGAAGCATGGAGTGTGAGGATGCGATGCCGTGTCTGAGGTGATTAAAGTCTTTCAGCCTTCAGCCACTTGTCTTGTAGCCCACCATCACCTGAGGCTTAATCACTCAGAAAAGTGCTGTCATGTCCTATTGTCGCCGTATTGGGAGCGCGACCTCTCTCCCTTTTAGCTGCCGTCTGAAAAGAATGTAACTTGCCAGGAGACAGGCATGACTCAGGAGACCGATAATGGGATATAAAGGCTTTGACCTGCGGGCCGCCCATTTGGAGGCTGCCAAGGTCAGTGGCAAGGGCGGCTGTGTCCTTTGCACGGTGATTATCTGGCCAAACAACCCAAAACAGGCAGTACTGGGGCCTTCCGTGACAGCGGGGCTGAGCACGGGGTTGGACTCTGCTCCTACTGTGAGGGCATCAAGTCCCCCAGCCCCTCCCCTCCTGGGTTTTGGGGCTCTGTGACTGCCCACGGTCCTCTCCAGCTTAGGAATTTGTCCTCTGCGTCTTTCCCTTGCCACCATTGCAGGGGCATGGTTCGCACAGGCTGAGAACGCTCCCATTTCTGCCTTTCTAGGGGCAAAGAGCCCCAGCAGCATCTCCCCTGTGTCCCATCCATCTGCCTCCCAGCGCAGAGGAAGGTGTCACAGGACAGATGTGCCCTGTCCTTGCTCAGCCTGTCCCCTGCTCTGCTCACCACCATCAGCTGCCATGATTTAGGCCCCTGCTAACCTCATCCCCATCTTCAGCCACTGCTGACCATGTGAATTTATCTCCTCCGTAGCAAACCACCTCATCGAGGCAGTTTAAGTCGGTGATTAATTAAGGTCTCCCTAGAAATGAGGTTATTCCCTGCAGCCTAACATATAAATGTAAGATTAATGGGTGCTGGCCACGTTAGATGGTCTCAACCGGGCTGGGCTGGGAAGGGTTTGCCTGCTCTCATCCAGACAGTCCTTGAACACAGATTTTCCATGGAAGAACTCCTAAACCATCCCGTGGGTTGGGGAATGCAGCTGGCAGTGCAGTGTTGGAGCCACGGGTCTGAGGAAAGAGGGTCCCAGACGAGGCAGGCACGGAGCAGCCGCTTTGGAAGCCACAGCCAGCGAGATGCTCACACGACTCTCCAGCGGCTGAGCCAACATCCAGCCTGCTCTGTGTGTTTAATTTTCACTAATCTGTTTGGGGTTTTTTAATTACCTGCAAACAAGGTGCCTTCTTCACGGAATAACAACGGTGTTGGGGACAGCGAGCACTGGGCGGGCGGGCTGTGCCCACACCCCTTCCCTGCCGCTCAGCACTGCTCCGGAACTTCGCCCAGGAGTTGTTTGTGTGTCCTTATCCATCATCAATGCTGGGATCCCGCCCTGCTAACCAGCACCTGCACGCAGCATCTCTGAGAGCAGGAGTGAGTCCTGCTGAGCTGGTGTGTAAAAGCCTTCGCAATCACCCTGTGCTACGGAGCTGGAGGAGGGTTTAAATACAAGGCTTTTTAATAAGACGAAATGAGCCCTTTCTTTCCCCACTGGTTTTCTGCTTGCTCTTTCATGCTGCCGGAGCCCTCGGGTTGTGTCAGGGCCTGCCTCTCCGTGGGCTGACAGGTTTCCTAACTCTCTCCCTGCACTGTCAGCATAGTATCAGGAACAGCAAACACCAGTCGCAGCAGCTGGAGGAGGAGGAAGCCCAGGTCGGAGCAGTCCCTGGCCTTGTGTGTTTGGGTTTTTTCCTCCAAAACATCCTCAGTGGCATCAGTGACCTGCAGAAAGCGCTGTGCCTCAGTGTGTGCAGCAGGAAAATGGGTCTAATCCCGTTTACCTGTCTCCTCCAGAGCTGGCTGCAGTGTTTGATTCATGTCAGCAGCTTGGCTGGTGACTGCGGGATGAATGACGCTATATAAATGCAAAGTGTTATTAATATTTCATGTTGTAGTGAAAATGTACTAATAGGGCTTGTTCCTGGAAGATAAAGTGCTGCCATTAATACACCTTTGTGTCCCCTGTGCTGGAGACTCACCTGTGGAGGGATGGAGGGGGGTCCAGAGCAGAAAGTGCCCATCACACCTGGCAGCTCCCCAAAAGAGGGGATTTTAACCCAGAAAGACACAAAGAGCCACTTCTGACACCCACAAAATTAGGGGTACCTGGGGCAGAATGTCCCCCCACCCCCCACGGGGTGTTGGTGGATGGGTGCTGCTCTGGGCCCTCCCTGCCTGCCCGTGGGGGACACAGCCCCTGGGAACCCCCTTCCTGGCACAGCCACTACACAGGCACGTTAAAAAAATAAAAATGGGCTTGTTTGATTTCAAACTGCAGAACTCTTCCCTGGAGCCATCCGCAAACATTGGTAATTTACTTTACAGCTGTTTAGATTTGTTTCTCTACATTTTTTCTAAACCCCAGCAGAATTGCAAATGAAACGTGTATTTGCTCCTCAAATGACTCCAGCCGTACCCGAACTCCTGCTCCCCACACCTCCTTGGACCTCCTCCTCTCTGACCCCCATCCCTGCACCCCAGAGCTGTAAGATGGGGGTCAGACCTCAAAGAAGGGGTTGTCTGAGCTGGGGTTTCATCTTGGGCGGGCTCCAGATTCTGGTATCAAGGAGGGGTGATGGGGAAGAGACTTGTGCCAGCTTGCAGGTGAGGGGAGCACAGGTAAGCAGTTAATTAATTCCCAGTGAAATAATCAACTGCCACCCACTTATCAGAGGGTGGCGAGGGATAAAGGCTCTGCTATATTATCGCCATGGTGCAAAGTTTCAATAAAAAAGGATTATAAAGGGCGATATTCGGCTGAGAGGCTCCCGGCGCCGTGGGCGGGGGCTCCAGGGCTTCGGCCACCTCGGAGCAAGGGGAGATGGGTGCGGGGAAGGCATGGAGGGACCCCAGGTTGTGCTGGACGTCCCTGCAGAAGCTGAGGGCAGGCAGCCCTGAGCTCCCACCCTTCCCCACGGCGGGGCAGCTGGCTGAGCCCTTCCCTACACGGCAGGGCTGCGGGGCCGCCCTTCGCCTCGGGAAATCTGGCATTCCATGGGACACGTGGGGATCTGCCCGGAGCCTCATCCCTTCCCCCGGGAATCTCCTCCTCGCTTCCAGGAGCGCGGGGGTGACTCATGCGCTGTCTCTCGCAGCGGGCGATGCGCTCCTGCCCCGGACACCGCAGGTGAGCGGCCTGGGGACCCTCCTCTGCCGCGACCCCCGGCCCCGGGGAGGTGGGGAGGGTGCTGGGGAAGTGCGTCTGCCCAGCCTGACCCCAGGGAGGTGGGCATGGCCTGGGCTGCTGCGGGAGCGTGCACGGGGAAGGAGGAATCTGGGGTTTGCGTGTTCCTCCAGGGAGCCACCGTGAGACGGGAGCCACCGGCTCCCACGGGAGGGACGAGAAGCGGGAGCGCCCGTGGTCGCTGCAGTCGCGCGGGTGGGTGCATCGCCTGGGCTGTGCAGAGCAGGGGATGTGTTCACCCCTGAGAGCCCCTCGGCCAGGGGAAATCTTGTGATTTCATTGGTACCTAAAATATTTAAGGAAATCCAGTGCCAAACTGGGAATCCTGCTCGGCTGCAGCTCCACGGCGCGTGGGGTGCGTTTATCTGGCACGCTGCAAGCCGGGCTCAAAATCGGCCACGCAGGGGCCTGGGGCTGGTGAAAATTGGTTGTTTTGGCTGCCGGGCCCCACGGCAGCTCCTCGGCATCGCAGGGGCTGTGCAGCCCCCCAGCCCAGCCGCTGCCTCTGCCCTGCCGTGGGCTCTGCGGTGCGTGGGCACGGCGTGGGCACACGGAGCGGTGGCACAGGGCTCCTCCTGCACGGCCCGGGGGAGCACGGAGGCGACGGCAGATTCCAGCCATGGGAGAGGACGCGGCAGCGCAGCCGGGTGAGTCACGCCCCGGCTGCTCCTATTTGTTGTCTGCCTGGGCCCGACCTGACAACGTAAGGAAAATTCATAACAAATATCTGGGCAAGGAGGCGGGAGCTGGGGCGGGATGCGGGCTGAGCCGCGCGCCGGAGGTGGCGGCGGCTGGAGGATGCTGTGGCTGTGGCAGAAGCCCCAAGCTTGGCAGGGTCCCCGTGTTCCCACAGTGGGGGACAGCATTTGGAGGAGACGCGTCACCTGGGTCAGGTCTGTGCTGGGACACGTGTCAGTGGTGTCCCTGCGTGCCAGCACAGGTCAGAGACGGTGCCAGGAACGTGGCTCAGTGCTTTGAGGCACACAGGGCCTCCAGTGGGAACCTCTTGCTGCTGCTTCAGCGTCACAGTGTCTTTTCTCCTCCCAGGCCGGCTAACAGGACTGGGGAGCCATGAACTGGGGGGTGTTCGAGGGGCTCCTCAGCGGCGTCAACAAGTACTCCACAGCCTTCGGCCGCATCTGGCTCTCCCTTGTCTTCATCTTCCGCCTGCTGGTTTACCTGGTGGCGGCCGAGCGCGTCTGGAGCGATGACCACAAGGACTTCGACTGCAACACGCAGCAGCCGGGCTGCACCAACGTCTGCTTCGACCACTTCTTCCCTGTCTCCCACATCCGCCTCTGGGCCCTGCAGCTCATCCTGGTGACATGTCCATCCCTCCTGGTCATCATGCACGTGGCCTACCGGGAGGCCAAGGAGCAGAGGCTCCGTGAGACCAAGGGGGACAACTATCGCTGCATCTACCCCAACCCCGGCAAGAAGCGGGGCGGGCTCTGGTGGACGTACCTGCTCAGCCTCTTCTTCAAGGCCGGCGTGGACGTGGTCTTCCTCTACATCTTCTACCGCTTCTACAGGAACTACACCCTGCCCCGGGTGGTGAAGTGCGAGCTGCCGCCCTGCCCCAACGTGGTGGACTGCTTCATCTCCCGGCCCACTGAGAAGACCATCTTCACCCTCTTCATGGTGGTCACCGCCTGCATCTGCATCGTGCTGAGCCTCGTCGAGGCCGCCTACCTGATCGGGAAGCGGTGCTGCGAGCGCCTGCAGGCCGGAGGAGGGGACAGCCGGAGGCACAGCCACGACTGCCCCGTCCCCTGCGCCGACCCTGTGGGCATGAGCGGGCAGGTGTTCCATGGGGCGGACTACAAACCCCCCACAGCCACCATCCCACTCCCGGCCTCCTGCCCCAGCACGCTGCCCGAGGACGATGCTGGTTCCTAGAGCTGCCCAGGAGGAAGCAGGAGGTGCTCACCTGGCCTGCAGCTTCCTCCTCTGTGCCCCAGTGCAGGAGCGCTGAGGGTGGCAGCACCCTGGAGTTGGGCTATGCCCAAGGGGCCTCCGCCTCTCCTGTCCTGGAAAAGGCACTTTACATCATGCTGATGGATTTGGGGTAAAGCAGGTGCTGTAGGACACATGCTGTCCCTGGGAGTGACAGGGAGCAGCAGCTCCATGGCAGCTGTGAACTGACAGTGGTGCCCAGACTCTGAGTCTGCACCAGCCAGGACAGATACCCTGATCCCCCAGGAAACGCCTCTCCTATGTCTTCCTGTGTCTCACCCTACATCAGCCACTCAGTGGGTGTCAGGGCCACCTCAGACTGTTGCAATCGTCATTAATAACACTCATTAGTTGAGTGGGGACAAGAGCAGGTCCCTGGTGCCGCAGCCACTGCAGCAAAGCGCAGGCGTGAGGATCCGGCCGAGCAGGCAGCACCCACCGTGGGCTGCTGGATCATCCTGCCTGGCCAGGGCAAAACACCTGAGCAAAACAGCTGAACACAGGAGAGGAAAAACACCCCAACCATTGATTAAAGCATAACATTAAATGGCAGAACCTGATCTCGTTTATTGTTGTAATACAGAGCGTTCGGCTGTGACATGGGCGGCACTGCCCTTTCCGAGGCCATCGGAGGGAGCTGAGCATTAGCTGGCATGAATAATTAACAATAATTTCATGGCAAATGTACTCACAAGTAACATTAACATTGAACATGCAGCTCGATCTGTTACTGGTTTTGCTTTACTCAGAGGGTGTGATAATTATTTTTTCCATGAGCAGTGACGGTGCCAGCGCTCCCGGCTCTGTCCCAAAGGAAGTGGCACTGGGGGGCAAGGGAACGCCATCGCTGTGTCCTTTATGACTGAGGCCATTCTCAGTGACAGATCATTGCAGTGGTGCAGCTGAGACCCTCCATGGGCAAAACTGAGCTCCTTCCTACAGCCCACCTGAGGAAAGGACCAGCTGGATGTGCTGGAGCGGGAGGCTGAGGGGCTGCTGTGGCCAGGAGGATGCCAGGGACAGGCAGGGCTGAAGGGGAGCCAAGAGAAGGCAGGGCTGCAGCACTGGGAGGGCATGGACTGAACCAGCCACTGATGAGGGTGAGGATGGTGGAGAAGCCCTGGGGGGATCCCGGCCACCACCACAGAACCCTCTGAGCACACAGCAGCTCCTCGTGCTGACACCAGAAGGTTTGGGGACCTTTGGAGCTGGAGAGGCAGGTGGTGAAATACAGATAGATTTTTTTTCCACTTCTTCTCAGGAGAAGCTGTGCTGGCGCTACCTTCCTTCCATCCACTCCTGTTGCTGGATAATCCACCTGAAAGTTTTCTTTCTGAAGCCTGTAACGTCAAAGGACACAAGCTGTTCTTTGTGTGCGAGCCATTGGCCCGATTTAAAGAGCATGGGCTGGGCTGTTTGTTTTCCAGCAAGGTTGGCAGCTCCTGCCCCAGGCTGGAGAGTGAAATCCCGAGGTGTTCCCCTCTGCAGGTGCTAATGGGGACAGACATGAGCCCCAGAAAAACCACCCTGTCCCACTTCTGCACATCAAAGCACAGCTGGAGCTGCTGCCCATCAAAGCACAGCTGGAGCTGCTGCCCATCAGACACCTGAAGATCCAGTTGCTGGATGTTGTCCTGCTGTTTTGCTGTGCTCAGAGCAAACATTGCAGAGCTCTGGGTGTCTTGCACCATCCAGGTTTGGGATAAGCAGAGGTCAGCCAGATAAAGGGGAGCATTCGGATGCTTCTTTTGATGTATTCCCCCCATTGGTGCTGCAAAAACAGGGGTCTGGATACTGGGATACCTCCTGGGACGCAGAGGCAGGGAGTGTGTCACAATAAAAGCTGAATATTTCCCAGCTTTTGCATCATCACACAGGAAATTCCCTGTATTTTCTTGTGGGGTCCTAGAAGACCTGAATTTTGGGCTGAGGAGATTTTAAAGAAACCCACCACTAACTCCAGCCCAGGCAGGGATGTGGAGGGGACTGCGTGCACAGGTCAGGGGTAGCTTGGCCTTCCCAGCTCGGGCTTGTTTCTGCCCTGGCCAAAACCCGCCTGTTTGCTGGGAATTGAAGAGAAACTCTGATTCATGTCCAGCCCCCGCTGCCAGCTCCCAGGATCCCATGACTCCTGGGCCCCTGCTCTCGCGGGGGAGTCTTGTCCCTGGGTATGTGGCCCTGGAGGGGGACAGCTGTTGGCAGGCAGAATCCTGCCATGCCCCATTTAAGACTCTTTTAAAGACTTTGAGGTTTTCCTGCTGGTTTGGCATCTGCCTGCTCCGCTGTTTGGGTTTTTCCTTTGTGAAGGAGCCAAGGTTGGGCCTCCCTAAGTCAGTGGGTGTTTGAGTGTTCACATCTGGCACTGAGGCCCTTCACCTGTCACCCTGCTGTGTCAGAGCAGGGTGGCACCAGGGTGACCTGCCCTGGGCATCTCTCTGAAGCTCCCAGGTGCTGAGATCTGCAGAAGCACGCTGGCACCTTTTCCCTGTGCCCACACTGGCAGAGGGATGGTAGAGGGGGCACAGGGATGTGCCCTTTGGTGCATTTATGATGCCCTAACACCCAGCTCAGCATTTCAAAACACCGCAAAGCACGGGGTGTTTCTGCTCCCCACCCAACTGCCTGAGGGAAATCTTCTGCCCATGCCAAAAGCACCTGAACTTTCTCACAGTGGCCACATGGCCGCTCCTGAAATTCCAAAACTGCAGGCAAGAGGCTGCCCAGGGGTGATCCGGCCCCGCTCTTCACCTGGTTTGGCAGGGAGCAGCTGTCTCAGCAAGGAATCAGAGCTGCCGGTTCTTCTCGACAGCTTCCCTCTCTCCAGGGTTTTTCCACTCAAAGGCCACAGCCCCCAGATTCCTGCTGACCTCCTGCCACCAACATAGCTCAAATTCCTGCTCCGGGCAGCTCCGGGGTGAGGGAAGGCTCCGGAGCTCCTGCTTGGCTCTGATTCGGGATGGCAGTGCCTGTGTCTGCCCCCTCCTCCGGGCTCTCCCCATCCTGCACCCCCAGGGCTCCCACCAGGGTTTGCTTTGGGTCTCCTGGGCTCCCATTACTGGGTGTCCCCAGCCTGGCAAACCCTCACTGGCTTTATTTGACTTCCTGGCACCAAAAAGCCTCCGGGCGAGTGGCTCCTTGTCTGCCAGGAGAGCAGGGAGCAAATCTCTCTGGGCACCAAGCACCCCGGGGCTCTTCAGGTGTGTCCCCATGGGAGGGGTGGCCCTGGCGAGGTGCGTGTGAGGCTCCAGCACGGCTGATTGGCCCCAGGGTGTGCCAGAGGATTCCAATGAAGCCTCAAGGCACTTTAGAAACCAGGTGAGCAAAGGGAAGCATATTCCTGCCTGGCTAGGTCGGCACAGGCATCTCTTGAGGCTGATCCATGGGGCATCCGATGGGATGGGGCTGGCTCAGCCTCCTGGGAGCCACCGGTGCTCTGGGGAGAGGGACACCCCCCTTAGGGACACCTCCCAGCTCCCATGGAGGTGCAGCATGAGGCAGCAGCAGAGCAGGATCACCCTGCACGGGGACCCTGCTGCCACCCTGCTCCATGGGAAAGGTCCCATCTGGCCACACCGGCCCTGCCAGGGCGGTGGCTGCAAGTTCCTGTAGGTTGGAGATACCGATGAGCTGTTGCAAAACTATTACTAAGGCAAAATCATTTTAAAAAGTGGGTTACAGTTGTGTAACCTGGGACTCTCGGCAATGGTTGCTGGTGGGCCCACAGCTGGGGGACGGTGAGAGGTCTCTGCTCTTGCTGCTGAGTCTGCAGTGGCCAGACCATCCCTGCAGGGGACGGGACATCACCTGGAAGGAGCAGCTGGTGTTTCCTGTGAGCAATCCGTCTCTGCTGATCTCCCTGCGGGGTTTGACGCGCCTTTTGTTGTTCAAGCCGAGCGTGTGTGTGCATGTGCGCAGACAAGAACCTCTCTGGGAGCTGTTTGCCAGACTCACCCAGCTCCTGGGAACTGAACCAACCACCCTTCCCCTCCCCTCACACACTCAGACAAACCCTGGGTGTGCAGGAGGGCTGCGGCTGGGAAGGAGCTTCCCTGCTCCGAGAGGCGCCCGGATCCGGACACCCTCCTGCGGCTTTCCCACCTGGACAGGTACCTCCCGGGGCACGGGGCACTGCGGGGCTGCCAGGGACCTGCTGGCTGAGGGGGGACAGCCCCATGGTGTAACGGGGTGCAGGTGGGACCTGCAAAGGTGGGGTCAGAGGTGGGGATCCCGACATCACACAGTACCACGTCAGGACCCCACAGGCCGTGCTGGGGTCCCCGTCCCGTGGGGTGATGCAGGGGGATGGCACGGCGTGGCACCCCGAGGAGCAGCAATGGCCACCCCAGGCCTTTCCTCTCTGTCCCACCGCCCTCTGCGGGGACCAAAAGAGGCAGGGAGCCCCCGAGAAAAGTGGTTCTGCTGAGTTTGGACCCCAGGTGGAGCCGGGCGCTGTCGGGTCCAACGCCCTGCGCCCACACGGGGCAGGACCCGGCCGTGACGCAGCGCGTTGGCATCCCGGGGGCTGGCAAGGGTGCTGAGCTCTGCGGGAGGCAAAGCAGCACTGCCGGCACAGCTGAGCGCACCTGAGCGCTGCCCCTGCTCTGTCTGGCTGCCATCCTGCCCTGGGGGGCCTGCGGGGCTCACACAGTGCTCCGCACACCCCCTGGCACAGGGGTTGGCACAGAGCTTGGCACAGAGCTTGGCACGGAGATCACGCCCCCTTCCTGCCCCACTGCGGGTCCATGGAGCCAGCGCTGGGCTGAACTGGGCACGCGGGTGCTGGGCAGGTGGGTTATGGGCAGGTGGGTGCTGGGTGGTCTCACTGGCACCAGGGATGGGGGCATGGGTGAATTGGCAGGCTGGCCAGGGGACACAGGCTCTGGGGGCGTGCAGAGGCTCCAGGTTCCATCAGCACCAGCTTTCGGGGGCAAAACAGCAGCTCCCCTCTCCCAGTTCTGAATCCAAGGGTTGGGTGGGAACACTGATTGCTCCCCACCCTGACTGCCGGCAAAGGGTTTGCCAGGGAGGAAGATCTGGTATCAGACCGGGTGGTGAGCGAAGGTGTGCGGGCACAGGCAGAGGCACAGCCCTGGCACCTGGCACACGCTGCCAGGGACCCCAGCCTGGGACCACTCAGCTCAGCCACACTTCGTGGTGTGTCCCTGGGCCAGAAGTGTGGGAGCACAGCCACAGGTTTGGGGCTTGCTGCAGGGTGGCCGTGGCCAAGGATGGGCTCCCAGACAGCTCCATGGGCTCCGGGCAGTGCCCCAGATTCTGTCCTGTCTCCGCAGCCCTGGGACACCACCGTGCACTGGATGAGAGGACCCTGATCACCAGCTTGCCATCGCACCCTGGCCATGCCCTGTGCTGGACACTTCCCACCCCACAGCCCCCGGTGAGTGGGGAAGGAGCCTGAGCCTCCTCCAGGTACGTCTTGAAAGGCACTGGGTGGGAAACAGGCAGTGGCAATTTCTTAAAAATGGGAGCAACCCAGGGTTCTGTGAATCCCTTTGCCAGGGCAGACACCTCCACAGCCCAGACAGTTGTAAAAACCACCTGGGTTCGTAAATCCAGGTGCAGTAAAGTTCCGAGTCACCCTCCTCACACGGGGCAGCCCCAGGCTGAGCTGTGGAGCCGGTTTGGCCATCAGGACCTGTGGCATTGCTGCCGGGAGCGGGAGTGGAGCACTGGCCAGGGTGACATGCTGGTGACACACACAGACTGTGACACACAGGGGCTCTCACTTTCTGCAGCCGTGCTCTCACCTGTGCTTGGGCCGCCTCAGGTATCACCTGTGAGACGGAAAACAGGTCCCTGACATGTCCCAGCACTGCAGGAGCAGCCATTTCCCCTTTGGCTGTTGATCCTGGTCTGCTCCAGCAGATCATGCTGCCAGTTTGCACCAGCACACACAATCAGCTGCAGAGTTGGTGGCAGGGACTTGGCCGTGTGGCTTATCCCTTACAGCAAAGGCTCCACCAGGAGGAAGTGCAGAGAGATCGAGTCACCTCTGTCACCAAGAGCATGTGAGGATGGGCTTTACTGTCTGCAAGGGTGAAGGACCCCCATCCCAGATGAGTGTAACACGGTGGGGAAGAGGGTTCAGAGGTCAATGTGAGATGTGCAGCCCCAGTGGTGTCTCCCGTTGCTCCTCACTCACCACTCCTTCTGCCTCTCCAGGTCGGGTGACTCTGGTCTCCCTCGGCTGCCATGGATTGGAAAACGCTGCAGGCACTGCTCAGCGGGGTCAACAAGTACTCCACAGCCTTCGGCCGCATCTGGCTCTCGGTGGTCTTTGTCTTCCGTGTGCTGGTCTACGTGGTGGCGGCCGAGCGCGTCTGGGGCGATGAGCAGAAGGACTTTGACTGCAACACGCGGCAGCCGGGCTGCACCAACGTGTGCTATGACCACTTCTTCCCCGTCTCCCACATCCGCCTCTGGGCCCTGCAGCTCATCTTTGTCACTTGTCCTTCCCTCCTTGTCATCATGCACGTGGCCTACCGGGAGGACCGCGAGAAGAAGAACCGGGAGAAGAACGGGGAGAATTGCCCCAAGCTCTACAGCAACACGGGCAAGAAGCATGGCGGGCTGTGGTGGACCTACCTGTTCAGCCTCTTCTTCAAGCTTATCATAGAGATCCTGTTCCTCTACCTCCTCCACAAGATGTGGGACAGCTTTGATTTGCCACGGCTGGTCAAGTGCTCCAACGTGGATCCCTGTCCCAACACTGTGGACTGCTACATCGCTCGGCCAACTGAGAAAAGGGTCTTCACCTATTTCATGGTCGGAGCCTCCTCCATCTGCATCATCCTCACTGTCTGTGAGATCTTCTACCTCATCTTCAAGCGAGTTGTCCAGAGGGCAAAGAAGTGGAGGAAATCCACCAAGCGCTCTGTCAGCTACAGCAAGGCCTCCACCTGCCACTGCCAGCTCAAGTCAGAGGAGAAGGACAACAAGTCCCAGCCTAGGTGGGTGGCAGCCCTGACTGCTGTCGGATTGGTGCTGGGAAGGGTGGTGGGGGGAAGAAGTGTCCTGGCACACGCCAGGGATGGTTGGCACCACAGGTGACACCACCACCAGACTCTTCAGCCAGCACCTCGATGGCTGTAAGGGGAGGGGGACACATCCATGGGAACTTTCCTGCTTGGGACCATGGGCACATCCCCGGGTGTCCCAGTGGTGTGGACACATTCGGTGGCAGGTGGGTGCTGGTTGCCTGTGGCCATGCCTGAAGGTGTCTGTTCTTCCCACAGAGGAGAAGAGCCGTGAGCTCGCCCATCCCAGCCGGTTCACATTCCCCTCAACTTGGCTTTTCCAGCCTGCCAAGTCCCTGAACCCTCAAGAGTTGACCTATGTGAAAAATGACTAAACCCAACAAAGTAATGTCCCTGGAGAGAGACCCACAGGTGCCTGAGCAGACACAGGTAAGGCAAGGGCAGCCCTGGAGCTCTGCAGGTGGCGGTGACACAAGCACGGACATCACAACAGCACACAGACCCTCTGTGTCCAGCAGCTTCTCTCGGGTCCTGCAGCTCTGCTGCTGCCATGCTGGGTGTGAGTGAACCACTGGTGCCCAGCCAGGGCTGGTGTCACCCAGTGCGTGCCAGTCCTCTCACCTCACTGTGCCTCACACATGCACAGTCCCAAGCACTGCTTTCTTCTGTACCAAGAAACCAAAGGAATTCTGGGCTCCGTGGCCAGAGCTCTCTTCATGTACCCAAAGTAATGACAGAGGGCCAGGGCTCCAGTCTGTTGGCAACTTTTCTGCTGGCCCAGTTTGCCATTACTGGGTCAGGGCAGCTTCTCTGCCTTGGCTCACACGAGCACTGAGCCATGTCCTGCCCAAATGCCCTTGCTGGCTCTGCTGCTTCCCTCGGTGCCTCTGTGGCCCCCCTCACTACATGGCACGAGCTACGGATCCAAAAGGCCAATAAATGTCATGTTTGGAGACACCAGGCTCTGCTCTGCACACTGGACATCGGGGCAACTGGTGAGGGCAGAAGACACGGATTTGCAGAGGTTTCCAGGAACTCACAGCCAGATCCTTCTCATCCACCCAGTCGAGCCCACGGCCAAGCTCACGTCCGCCCGTTCCGCCTCTCCCAGCTTGTCACGCGTTGTTAAACTTTAATTCAGCAGAACCGCAAGCTGGCCCCCAAGGAAATCAAGGAGGGATGAGCATCAATTATTTACTAAACCTTGACAAATATTACAATAAATAGAAATTATTTCCGTTTAATCTCTCCTTAAGCAGCACTAGTGGAGAGTCCACTGTTCCCAGCTCTGCTCGGCCTGCCCGCGTTTCGCAGCCTCCCGAGCGTGTCGGGGTGTGCTGAGACCCCCGACAGCAAAGCTCCGTCTGGAACCTGCGGGGGAGTCCCCGGCCGGGCTCCAGTGGAACTCATTCCGACACCTGGCGGGATGCGGGATCGCGACTGGGTTCCGGTGGGGCTCAGCCCAGGAACCTGCGGGATGCGAGATGGGGGCTAGGCACCGGTGGGGTTCATCCCGGGAACCGGCGGGGCCCATCCCGGGAACCGGCGGGATGCAAGACCGCAGCCGGGCTCCGGTGGGGCTCCAGCACCACCCAGCGCCCGCCGCGCCACACGGACCCTCGGGGGCAAACCACGAGAGCTGCAGCCGCGGTCCGGCCGGGGCAGGGAAGGGCGGAACATCCCCGGGACACTGGGCGGGGGACGGAGGATCACGGGGACACCCTGCCGGGCAGGAAACTAAATATCCCCAGCACAGCGGTCAGGGAACGGAGCATCCCGGGGACACCCAGCCAGGCAGGGGACGGAGCACCCCCGGGGTGTGGCTCAGCGGGTTTGCCCGGTGGCGGAGCCGCAACCGGAGACGAGAATGCAGGAGTACTCGGGCTTCCCATCGTCCCCCACCAGCTTCGGCCCCGACGGGTCCAGCTGCCCCCGCCCCGCCCGCTGGGGCCGCCCCTTCGTCCGGGGGCCGCGGGAGGGGCAGCCCCGCACACCTGCGGCTCGGCCCGGCCCGGTACCGTCCGGCCCCCGGTTTCCTGCCCACGCTCCTCCTCCGGCTTCCCCGAGCCCCGCACAACCGGAGCCACCCGCTCCCACCCCTCACACTCAGCGCGGCCCAAGCCCGGCGGGACGTGCCCGGCGCGGCGGAGGTGAGTGCGGGCACCCCGGACCGCCGGGACACCGCGACCGCTTGGGGACACCGTGTTGGGGATGGGGCACCCCCCGCTGCCGGGGGTTCCTTTAACGGTACAGTCGGCACTTCTGTGCTTAATTAGCAGCGGTTAATGAGGAGCCGGGGCTGCGGCCGCCCTGTCCCTCCCCCACAGCCGGGCTGAGGGCCCGCGGGGTGCGGGCTGGGCTCCTCGGGTTCCCCGGAGTGGCAGTAGGGTGGTGAGCAGTGCCGGCGGTCCCCTGGCGAGGGGAGGATGTTGGGGCCGGGGGTCCATCACCCCTCAGCAAGGGAGCTGGTGGGGGGCTGTCCGTTCAGTTTGGGATGAGCCCTGAATAGGCATCGGGGTGGCAGCTGTACCCCAAGGGATTGTGTTTCCCCTCTGGACCATCCTGCTTTCTGCTTTTTGGGAAAGTCGGGGCAGCAGCAAATTTGTGAGCCCCACCGTGCCTGCTCTCCAGGTGCCCTGAGCTCCCTGGGCAGCCCCAAAACAGCCCCTGGCTGCAGGGTGTCCCCGGAGTGGCCAGGACAGCCACGAGCTGTGGGTACCATTGGGAGGGGAGAATTTCTGTCTCCCCCAGTCCCATGTTCCTGCACTGGGCAAGGCTGTGTAGGAGGAGCCCTCTGGGGCTCCTAAATGCTGCCTGGAACCCTCCCTCCCTCAGAAGTGGGATGTTCCTCAGTGGATTTGCTGGGACACTCTGCAGAGCAGCTATAACCTGAAAAAGCACAGGGTTTGGGTGGTCACATCTGCCCTGTGCTCCCCAGCATGGAAACAGGGAATTGACGTGGCTGCTCTCTTGTCTCTCCTGGCAGAAGCAAAGGGTTCCTCGAAGATGGCTGACTGGGAATTCCTGCAGAAACTGCTGGACGAAGTCCAGGAGCATTCAACTGTGATCGGGAAGATCTGGCTCACCGTGCTCTTCATCTTCCGCATCCTCATCCTGGGCTTGGCTGGGGAGTCTGTGTGGGGGGACGAGCAGTCGGATTTTGTGTGTAACACCAAGCAGCCAGGCTGCACCAACGTCTGCTATGACAAAGCCTTCCCCATATCCCACATCCGCTACTGGGTGCTCCAGTTCCTCTTTGTCAGCACCCCAACCCTGCTTTACCTGGGCCACGTTGTCTATCTCTCCCGGAAGGAGGAGAAGCTGAAGAAGAAGGAGATCAAGCTTCGGGCTACCCCCAGCAAGGACCCGGATATCGAGCAGGCCCTGGCAGACCTGGAGAAGAAGATGTCCAAGATCTACGTGACAGAGAGTGGGCGGCTCAAGATCCGAGGGGCGCTGATGTGGACATACATCACCAGCGTGATCTGCAAGAGCATCTTGGAGGCCGGTTTCCTTGTGGGCCAGTGGTACCTGTACGGCTTCTCCATGGTGCCCCGCTACGTGTGCAAGAGGGACCCCTGCCCCCATCAGGTGGACTGCTTCATCTCCCGCCCCACTGAGAAGAGCATCTTCATCATCTTCATGCTGGTGATGGGCCTGATCTCCTTAACCCTGAACCTCCTGGAGCTCTTCCACCTCTGCTGCAAGAACCTGCTTAGCAACATTAAGAAGGCATCAGGGCCAGCTGGACCGAGGCAGGACACCTGTGTGGATGACATGGTCTCGAGTCCCTGCGCACCCAAGCACTGTTCCTTCCTGCCCATGGCCGAGAGCCACACGTCCTCCTACCAGACCTACAACAAGCTCTCCAGCGAGCAGAACTGGGCCAACTACCGCAACGAGGAGAACCTGGCACTGGGCGGCAGCAGCAGACCCCTGTCAGACCCCTACGTGCCCCAGCGTACTGAAGCCTCCGCCCCGGAGGAGAAGCTGGGCAGCCGGCCCGGGAGCTCAGCCTCCAAAAAGCAATATGTGTAGTGCTGGGCTGGCCCCGGCTGGCAGGGGGACCTTCCTCGGCCCCTTGTGCCTGCAAAGGTGCTGGCTGTGGGCAGACAGCTGCCTCCTGCCTGGTGCTGTGCCGTACACATTCCCCTCTGGAGGCTCCCCAGAGGATGCCCCCCTGGGACAGGATGCTCGGGAGCGCGGCCATGGAGCACAGCCTCCACTCTCTCCGGCTTTCCCCACAGACCCTGCAAGGAAGGAAACTGCACAGAGTTCCCCGGGACGCCGTGTCCTGTGTGCCTTGCTGTGGGAAAGGGAGAAACCCCTGGAGCCATGCCTTGGAACAGGCTGTCCCCGAGGCCATGGCTGGAGGCTGCTGGCCATGGGGAGCTGTGGCTCAGCCAGACCCCAGAACCTCGGCCAGCACGAGAGCCAGGAGTGCAGCTGTGGGAAGCTGCTCGTCTCCAGCCTCCACGCGGAGCAGGCTGAGCCGGGGACTGCCGGGAAAAGCTGGGCTGGGGCAGTGCTGACTGATCCTGGCCACCAGCCCCATCCCATTCCAGTGGCCCTGGCACCCACCCAGGGTTTGCTGCAGGAGCTGCCCCCTCCCCATGGGACACAGAGGGGTTAAGCCAGCTCTGTTGTGACCAGCAGATCCCAATGGCTGCAGGGTCACTGTGCGTGACCCAGGAGTGTGAGTTCCTCCCCTCCTGGCCCTGGGCTCTTTTCCATGGGATGTGTGCCTTTAAGTTATTTTTAATCTGCTGGCCTGAGCACGGAGCTTTCTGCTTTAAAGGTGCAGTTTGCAGGGACTTTGGGGAGCTGTGTCAAGCCTGACCATGTGCCTTGGAGCCCCGTGGGGTTTAGGGAGGAATCAGCCCAGCACCTGTTAGTTTGGGGGTTATTGGGTTTTTATTACTTTGCACTAGTCATCTGCTGTGGGCTGAGGGACTGGGGGGGATAGAAGAACCAACTGTTGTCACAGGAGCTGTCACCCTGACTTCCCCAGATGCTGTGAGAAGGGATTGTCCTGCTGTGACCAAGGTGCTGCCGGTCCTGAGTGACCCAGGTGTGAGCGTGGGGTGTGAGCGCTGCCCTCAGCACTGTTTCCCTTCCCCTGGCAGACTCCGTGTTGCATCTTGTTGAATAAAGTTGGATGAATGAGAAAAGGTGAAGGTGGTGTGACTGTGCTTCCTGCAGCTTCCAACTGCCTCCAGGATGGCAGGTGAGGGTTTGGGGCTGAGGGAGGGGGAAATGCTGTCCTGTGTGGGGGTCTGGGGTGAAGGGGAAAGTGGACACCCAGTTGTGCTGTGGGTGCCACTCACCCACTGAAAGCACAACCATCCCTGCTCTGGCCCCCTGCCCCTTGAGCCCAGCCTCACCTTAGGGTTTTGACAGAACTGTCATGTCCCAGACCCATGGTGACCCAAAGCAGAGCTCAGGCCCTCTCCCTCCACTGCAGATAAACCCAGCAGAGGCCATGGAGCTGCTCGTGGCTGCATAATAGGTGGAAATGAGCCACAGATAAAGGCACACAGTGTGGCTGGTGCTGTTGTTTAGTTCCCCAGCCAAGCCAGGCCAGAGCAGAGCCTGCTCTCTGTCGAGGGCCTCTCCAGTGAGGGTGGGACAGGCTAAAAATACCCTAGAGAAAATGAAATATGGGTGATACAGGGCAGTATCGCTGCCATCAGCCACTGGAGGAAATGAGGAGGGAGGCACCCAGCTGCACTGCCCTTGGGCTGGTGGCCGAGCCCACCTTTGGCTTCTTCCCTGCTGGGGATGAGGGGGGGTGAAACCACCCAGGCTGGGGGTCTGGGGTGCACACCAGCAGCTCCCAGCTCTTCCCTGTGCCCTCCCTGAGGATGCTGGGGTAGAAGGACCCTGCCCTGCTCCCACTGTTGCCCAGTTGGGACTTCCCAGTCTACCCCAGCGCAGTGGGGAGTCACATCCCAGTGCTCCCCAGGTATCAGCAGAGCCCTGCAGCTCTGGGGGGAGCAGCCCAGTGTGCTGGGCCAGAAGGAAATGCCTGAGTGAAAGGGAACGGAGCAGCCGCGCCATGTTTACCCACCATGGTGTCCCCGGGTCACCTCCCCTCTCCTGGACTCCTATTTTTGTTGGCACCGAGGGAGCATCATGCTTTTCCAAGTGACCCTGCAAGGTGGAAAACAAGATGGTCGAGACCCCCCTTGCCTGGACACAGTGCCCAGGCACTGCACAAACACAGCTCCCTATCCCACTATTGTTCCCATGTTGTGACAAAGTAGCTCGGGGCAGCTGCAGTGACCCCACGCCGCCGGGACGTGCTGCCAACAACAACAGCGAGGGGCTTACCTGTGGGCCAGGCTGGGGAGGGGGCAGCAGCAGGGCTGGGGTTGGCAGCAGCCCTCCAGAAGTTGGGCGGGCAGCCCTTAGGCAAATAAAAGTTTGGAGCTGATAAGAGCTCAGGCTGGCCCGGCAGAGGCCTTTGGCACAGCCTGGGGACAGATAGTGGACATGCATGGCCTTTCTCACAGATCCACACTCCCTCCTGAGTAAACAGACCCCTCCGGTCCCTTGTGGGAACAGCACTCACCCCCCAAAACCTGGCCCTGGATGAGGATGCTGAGCCCCATGTTGGCACAGGCAGCCTGGGGGTTGAGGTGAGGGGCTCCCATGGGCACCCCCAGAGTTAGGAAACACTTTGAAGCAGCTCTGCCAGTCCTGGAGGGACCACAGACTCCCCAGCACCCCAGTTCCTGCTGGGAGTGTTGGGCTAACACCAGTCACAGTTCCCAGGAGCCCTGGGGCTCCTCTGCAGAGAGGTTTCTGCCCTCCTCCCAGTTAGGACCAGTCCATGCTGGGCACTCCCTGCTCAGTTCTGCCATGGCCTGGGACAGAGGGCTGTCCTGCCTGAAAGTCTCTGCCTGAGATGCTGGCCAAGCACCAAGGAGTTTATTTTTAAGCTTTCCCAGCATACAGCAAACAGCAAGTGTCTAAATCTGACCCACTCAGGAAAAGCAGAGGTGAGAGCAGAATCACAGCTGAGGGGAGGAAGGGCAGAGAACTGGGCAAGGGGGTGGGTGCCAGGCAGGGCCACAGCATGGCCATACTTGCCCCCAGAGCCCTGTCAATGCCCAGGTGTGTCCTCAGGGGGAGTGGGAGCAGTCAGGAGCATCCTCCCAGGCCAGGCACAGAGCCCTGACCCCAGCACTCTGTGCCCACAGCACCCACCATTGGGGCAACCCCAAACCAAGAATAATCCTGCCCTTTCCAGCTGCTGCCAATGGTGCACAGCGAAGGAAAAGCAAACCCCATGGAGCTCCCTTCCTCCCCGGGGCTATATTTAGCCCTCCACGCAGGGACATGGCAGACAGGCCCTGTGTGAGAACCGCAGGAGGGAGGAAACACACTCAATAGCCGCATCCTGACATTGTCGCTCGCCCTCGGCCGTTTCCTCATGTGGAGGCACCAGGACTGAGGTGCCCACCCTGGGATGGGTCCTAACCCTACCAGCAGCTCAGGGCATCATCCTGATGCAATACAGGGCAAGCAGAGGCTGCTGCCTGCAGACCCAGGAGCTTTTTGTGGCATGGGAAAGTCCACGTGGCCTAAAAACAAGGGCCCACAGTGGTCCTGGGGTGCTGGGGATGGGGAACCAACCCTGAGCTGTACCTGCAGGAAGAGCCAGTGCTGAATGGGAACATGTTTCACTGTAGCTGTCCCCAGCCATGGCTCGAGGCATGTGACTTGGTGTAGAGCAGAGCTGCTCCTCTCCCACGACACTTCAGGGCTTTTTCTGGCCACAGAAGGAGCCACCAGGCATAGCACGGAGGGAGCCATAGCAGGAAGCAAGACGTGGAGGCTGGGAAAGACTTGGCTACTCTCAGGAAAAGGGCAAAACCAGAGCCTGGGAAAAGCCTCAGCTGGGAGGGAGCGGAAGTCCCCAGAGACTGTGGGGGACACGCTGAGGGGATGTTCCATTTGCTCTCCAGTGCAGTCAGGGTGAACACCCACTGTGTCCCAGGGCTGTGGGGACACTGTGCTGTGGGAAGGTCCAGGGTGTCCCGGGGGTCACTGCACTGCACCAGGACACTGGAGTGTGAGTCCCTGCAGGCCCCTGCTCTCCCCACCAGCCCCCACCCTGCTCCTCTCCTCCCAAAGCATCATCACTCCAGGCCCTGCAGGAAGGGTCCCAATGGCCTTGGGCCATCCCTGTACCAGCACAGGGTCACCTCATCCCCAGCCCTGCACAGCTGGAGCATGCCTGCTCTGATCTAACCGGACATCCACTGCAGGCACGCAGGTGTGCCGGATGCCCAGGGGGATCTCACTGGCCCCCCCACACAGCAGCTGTCCCTGAGCCACCCCAGCGAGCTGGGGCACAGCTCGCTCCCGGCATCCTGCCTCCGGAAACCTCCACCTGCTCCTCTCAAGAGCTGTTCACGATGGATCCCAGGAGCAAAGCAGGACCTGGGCCAGGCAGAGGATCCATCGGGAAGCTGCAGCTGCCCTCAGGCCATGCAGAGAGCACTGCAGAGCCCTCCATGAGCCTGGGGCATGGTCACCATGGCCTGGGCTGGCACTAGGAGTACTTGTGGCTGCTGGATTCAATCCCTGATCCATGGCACCATGCAGTCACAGTCAGCGCTGGATGCAGGGACATCCCTGAAGCTGGACAAGCCTTGGAGGATGCTCTCACACCCAACACTGGCCTACTGGCCAGGTGTGGGACTCCTTGCCTGGGGACAGGCTCGCTGCAGGCAGGGCTCGCCAGGAACAGCTGGATCTCAAACCCCCTGGACCAGACCGAGCATTTGCACATGAGTGGCTGAGTGCAGGCTCGGGAGGGCAGGATTTTACTATAATGGCTTATTCAGCAAAGCTTCCTCTCACTCTTCGTGAGCCGCCGTGGCTGCTCTCCCCAGCCCTGAGAGCTGCCCGCTCCTATTCTTGTCCCGCCGGCACTTCCCAAGCGGCACATTGTTGGGATTCAATGGGAGGAAGGGTGGGTTTACTGCACCAAAGGCTTAGGAGAAAGGCAGCGGGTCTGGGAAGCGGCTTCACCCCTGTCCCAGCGCCTGTGGGAATCCACAGACCTGCAGCAATTCCAGGGGACGGACGGGAGTCCCCAGACACACGGAAAACAGCTCTAGTGCCACAGGCAGGGGATGGGAGCAGGGCAGGGGCTGCCACCCAGGTGCCATCAATGCCCAAGCTGTCACCATCAGGGCTCTGTCCTTCCCCAGGGCATCACTCCAGCACTGTCCTGGAGCAACCTCCCCGACTGACACTGCATGGGCCTGGGGCAGGAAATGGGGCAGCAAGGCCCCCCCAAAGCCCGATTGTGCCCGGCCAGCCCTGGGAACGAGAGGATCAATGGGCTATAAACAGCCGGGGGAGCCGCTCCGGCGCGGGGTGAACAAAGGCATTTCAGAAGCAGTTTCCGAGCTGGTCCCAGCTGGGAGAAGGAACGGGACCATTCCCACCCCAGCACACAATAGGGAACAGCCGTCACCCCACAGCCAGGCTGGGAAAGCAGGAGACGAAGGGGAAGGGGCTACTTCAGGGGACAGTGCCAGCCTGCCAGGGGGACAAGGTGGTGGGCACTGTGAGCCCCGGTGCAGGTGGTGGCAGTGGGACAGGCTCTAAATCACTCAGGCTTCTCCTGCACCTTCTCCCAAGGCTCAGCTGCCCTCGCAGCAAAGGTCGGAGCATTCCCGGCGGTGCCGGGCCGTGAGCCCAGCTGAGGGCAGCAGTCCAGCCCGGGACAGCAGCTCGGAAGGCAAACAGAGCCGGGAGCACGGCAGTAAAGCTGTCAACGGGGCAGGAATGGCCCTGGCCGGGGCGCAGGACGGTGCGGTGTGAATGCTGACTGGCTGCTGACCTCGGTGCTCGCACCGGGCACAGCAGATTTATTGTCCTCGGGAGGGGAAGGCCGGGCCGGGGCAGAGCCGGAGCCTTGCTCAGGCACCACGGGAAAAAACAAGCCGGGAGGCAGTGATAACCCCGGCCCTGGCCCTGCTCAGGCAGCTCTGGCTGGGCTTTGTCCCTGCTGTGCCAGCAATGCCTGAGCCTAGAGAGGACACCAGTCACTGACCCCCAGCGCCTTGCTGCCAGCCTCTCCCTGCTCAGCACCCCAGTGGGACCCCTGTCCCCTGGGACCCCACCCTATGTTGTCACAGCCCTTCTCCTCGAGATAAAGAGGTCAAAGGGAAGCAGATGACGCAGCTGGGGGAGCTGGGAAGGAGGCACAGTCACAGCACAGGCTGGGAATTCGCTGCCTCCCCCTCCTTCCTGCCCACCACCCTGCTGCCAGCCCTGGAGGTCAGTGCCCGGCCAGGGACAGCAATGGCATTTGTCCCACTGCAGAAGTTGCTGTGAGCACATAGGGAGCAGAGACATGCTTTAAGACAAGGCTGGGGCTGTGCTGATGCAGAAGACACAGAGGCCCGAGGACTGTCAGAAGTTTATTGTGCAGAGGGCAGAGTTCTCCCCATTCCCAACACATCACCACGCTCAGAGCACCACAACGGAGCAGGACCAAAACTTTCACCTCTCCCTGTCACTGTTCCTGGGAGGGATGATGCAGGGAGGGGTTCCCCAGAGAGCTCCACGGCTGCTGGAGTAACATTGTGGCATGGGACTGTATCGGGGTTCAAGAGCCACAGGGAATCCGGAAGCAGGGCAGCAGTTCTTCCTGTCACTGGTGGTCAGCCTGACCCCATCCCATAGCACTCAGGCCCAGACTTCTTCTACCTTCACACCATGGAAGAAATCAAACCTGAGGAGACAGAGATGGAACCAGGCCGAGAGTGTTTTGTGGTCCAGGAGCCAGGCCAGGCAAGAGCTGAGGAGTTTCCGACTCGCTCCATCTCCACGCACGGCTCCCTGCCCGCTCTGCCACCGAGCTCTGGGTACCTTGAGCAAATCCATGGGGTGGGCAAACCTGACCCTCTGGACGGCCCGGGACGGTGAGGAGCAGCAGATGCAGGAGGGAGGCTGGTGGAAGCAGTGCAGGTGTCAGGGGAGTCCCCAGCAGCCGCTCCAGGGCTGCTTTGCCCAAATCACCCTTTATTAACTCTTTTCGGGGCGGTTCCTGTTGAGCACGGCCCGAGGGGCGAACTCCAGTTTGTCCTTCAGGCTCACCACCTTGGTCAGGTCCTCGCCTGCGATCTCCTGCAGCTTGCGGTCCTCCCGCTGCTCCGAGATGCTCTTCTCCTCCTGGGCCGTGGGTGGGGGGTCTCCGCGCAGGAACCACTCCAGCTGGGAGCCCACCAGCCCCACCACGAAGGCCACCGGGAAGGTGACGTACGGGGCCTTGGAGCGCACGGCCGCCCACACCACGGACCACATGCCTACCGGGGGCGGGACGCGGCGGTCACCGGCCGGGCCCGCTGGCAGCAGGGAATGGGGACCCGCGTGGGCCGCGCCGGGACCCCCGCCCGGGTCCGCAGGGACCCCCGGACCCGGCCCCGGTCCCGGCTCCGCTCACCCGGGCCCGGCCCCGCCTGTTCCGGTCAC
>WEKY01007065.1:562565-589846 GCA_013390045.1 Picathartes gymnocephalus | reverse complement strand
GGGGGAACACACGGGGGAGGACACGGGGAAATGGAGGGGAGTCATGCGGGAGATAAGGGGGTGTCACGGGGGGAGCCAGGCGGGAGAAGCCGGGGGAGGTCACAGAGGGACACCCACGGGAGTCGTGGAGAGACATCCACAGTGGTGTTACAGAGAAGTGTCACGGGGGGAGCCACGCGGAGGCACCCACAGGGCGAGACCCCCGGGGAGAGTCACGGGGTGTCACCCACCGGGAGACACACAGGGAGAGTCACAGGAGGATTCACAGGGGGAGTCACAGGGGAGAACCTGGGGGTGATTCAGAGAGAGACACAGACGAGTCACAGGGGGTGTCTCGGGGGGGAAAGCCACGGGGAGACGTCCATGCGGAAGTCACGAGGAGTGTCACAGAGAGACACCCACGGGAGTGTCACAGGGAGCGTCATGATGGGAGACTCACGTGGGGAGTCACGGGGATAGTCACGGGGAAAGCCATGGGGAGAGATCCACAGAGAGACACCCACAGGAGGAGATCCATGGGGAGAGACTCAGAGGCACAGACCCCACCGAAAGACACCCAGGGGGAGACCCGTGGGAGATCTCCGTGGGAAGATCCACGAGGAGAGCTGCAAAAGCCCCTCTCCCACCCCATGATCACCAATTTTCCACACCACAGACATCCATTTCCCTCCCCACGGACACAAAAGAATGGGAGACAGGTGAAAGGCGAGCCCGGTGCCGGCCACGTCCCCGTAGGGAAGTGGCCGCTGGCCCGGAGTAACCAAAGTCATCTTTATTAATTGCGGCGGTTCGTTACAATAAAAAGGGAGCCACGTGTCACGGTCACTGCACGGCGCTGGCCGGGGCGGGGGCCGGGGGCCCTTCCCAGGCACATCCCTAAATCCGGGGTGCAGGGGGAGTGGGGTGGGGAAGGGCTTTGGGTGGCTGAGTGGGCGCTGCCGTCACGGAGGTGTTTAGCACCGACGGACCCCCAGGAGCAAGGGACCCCAGCGAGGCGTCCCCCAGCTGCCTCTGATCCCACCACCCTGCCTGAGGGCCTGGGCGAGGTTTGGCCCCAAATTTCGGGAGCTATCTGGCACCCACTGGCCCTACCCTGGGGGTTGGCTGGTGATGCTGCGTGGGGCTGCTGGAGTGGCAGAGTGAGGGACGGGGCTGGGGTCCTCCCCCCTCTGCCACCAAAAGGGACACTGAGGGGGACGGGAGGCTTGGAGAACAGGGATAAAGACAGGGATGAGGCAGATGCAGCCTCCTGCCCCACCACACTGCTCTGCCCTGGTGGGGACCCTCCACCCTGTTCCTGGCTCTGCGCACAGTGATGGGGGAGCTGGGAACAGCCGCATCCCAGGGTGTCCCTTGGCCCTGAGAGGCATCAGGTACATGACAGCCCTATCCTGGGTGTCCCATCCCGCCGGGCTCTGGAAGCTCAGGGGGAAGGGGCGATCCCCTGAGGGGGGTCTCTAGCTCCACACTCAAGGGGCAGCTGCTGGCCACGTCCACGCTCGCGTCTCATCCACTGGTGCCAAGCCCGAGTGTGGTCCTTGTCACTGCAGGTGGGAACAGGCTCGCTGGGGAAGCACCTCCAACCTGCAGCAAGGCACGGGGGGACTACTGCCTGTCCCTGGCTAGTGCCACATTGCAGAAGTGCTCCTGGACTCCAGGCTGGCAGGAGGGAAGGGCGGACAGATGAGGGATGAACTGAGGGGAAGGAGGGCTGAGCGGGAAGGGGACAAGCGCGTGGCGATGCTCCGTGCGAGGGAAGTGGGGCGGCTCGCCGTGACCGGGGGTCTCTGCTGCTCTGGCCCGTCCCACCAGGCAGGACACAGCGCTGGTCACGTGTAGTTTCTGGTTTATTCCTTGGGTTATATTTATATATGTATATAGGGGAGGGAGCCCTGGGTCCCCACGGCACCTGAGCCGCAGGCGGGAGGGAGCAGCGAGGGGATCCCTTTGTCCCCACCACGTCCCAAATCCTCGTGCTGGCAGGGCAGGGCTGGGGCGCTGTGGCTGGGCAGGGGCTGGGGGCTCATCCCCGCCACACACCAGGGGATTGCACTGAGTACAGAGAGGCGGGGGGGCCTGCCTGCAGCCCCCTCCCCTCCAGCCCGGCGGGGCCGGGTGCTGAAGGTCACCTCTCTTTGGGTTGGGATGCAGGGGCGGGTGTGCAGAAGGCCTGGGGAGTGGGAAGGGGACAGAAAGCTGGGACACAGCCCCAGGGAGGGCAGAGGGAGGGAGAGCCCCGGACCCCAGGAGAGGCTGGCAGGGGCATGCGGGCGGTGGGGCAAGGGGACGGGGCAGAACCGGGCTTTGCGTTCACCCGCCGTCGGATCCACAAAAGGGCTAAGATAGAAAAGAGAGAAGCTGTGAGTGGGGCCAAGAGCTGCCCCAGGGTGTCCCCGCGGCCCCCCATCACAGTGAGCTACGGCCGCGCCGTCCAGTCCGGGTAGAAAAGCGGAGGCTGCGGTCACAGCCGGGTCTGCGCCTCGGGGATGTAGATCTCGATGCTGTCCGCGCTCTCAGTGGCCGAGCTCTGGCGGAAGGAGGCGGCTCTCTTGGCTGCCAGGAGCCGCTTGCGGGCCTCCTGCCGCTGCCGGTCCACCGAGTCCAGGGAGCGCTCCTTCACCGGGTGCACCTTGGAGCGCGGCGGCTTCTTTGGTATCGGGGGAGGCACCTTCTTCTCCTCCTGCACAGACAACAGGGGCTTCAGCCTGGGACCTCCCGGGAATGGGCATCCCAGAGGGCTCGCCACAGCTGCTGCTGTGGGTACCAAAGCCATGGTGAGAGGCTCCACGGACCCTTCCACATGTTGCAAGGCAGGGCTGCACATCCATCCCGAGCCAGGACCCTGCCCGGCCCTTTGCAGGCAGCTGGGATATGTCAGTGGGAGAACAGCACTTCTCTAGCCTCATTTCTTACCAGCTCCGTTTTTCAAAGGTTGGCTAAAAGCTGTTACCAGTGAGAGCCCAGCAGTGATTTGGGTGCAGATGTGCTTGGGGACGAGGAGGAAGGGAGAGGTGACAGGGACAAGTGCCACTGGCAGAGTCCTGCCCTTACCTTGGGCTCCATGATCTTCCACCCATTGGCCTTGAGCTGCTGGAGCTCTCCAAACTTCATGCTGACATCCTCAATGGAGAGCTGCAGGAGGTCCCAGAAGCCAGCCAGGTCTTGGAAGGTGGGCACAGGGAATGCGTTGGGATCCTGTGGGGACAGAGGGACAGAGTGTCATCCTTGTCCATCAGTGGGACATTGACTCTGCTGGCCATGGGGCCACCCCACGCCACGGTTCCAAGGGGCTCTATGTCCAGCTCTCCTCCATGGTGGTACAAAGTCACTGGCTGAGGGTATGAGATACCTCCCTCTCCACCACAGCTGATCCCCGCCACCACTGCCCACACTCACCATGTTCTGCTGGCAGAGGCGGTAGAACTGCTGCACCTTCTGGGACATGAGGAGCTGGGCACTGCCCACTGCGCTCCGGATCTTCTCCAGGACTGAGGGGAGAGCAGACAGTCACAAGCGGCTCCGAGCCCTCCAACACATCGTCTCTCCTTCAGATCCCTCTAGCCCCAGAGGGTTTCCCAGTGTTTCTTGCCCTCACCCAACCCCTTTAGCCTTGGCAGGGAAGATGCTCCAAGGTGGGAGCACTGCAGGACAGTGACTGTGCCCCCCCCAGCTCTCCAGGATCCCCAGCCTCTCTCTTCACTGCAACACCCCACCCGACTCACTCTCCTCAGGCAGGTCATAGTCCTCTGCCTCCCTCTCCATCTGCTGGCACCAGCCCTCCATCTTCTCCACCTCTGCCTGCAGCAGTTTGATGAACCACTCCCCGTCGCGGTGGCACGGGGAGGCGCGGCCGGAGTCAGGGAGGCTGCGGGAGCCCCGCTCTATCCAGGCATCCCGCCGGGGCACCTCCACCGTGTCGTACTGCAGCTGGTAATCCTCGCGGTACGCCCACTGCCCCTGTGTGTGCACCGTCTTGTACACGGCGTACTGCCGGCCCGACTCGGGCTCCGAGGAGTGCCGCTGGAAGGGCCGCCCGAACTGCAGGGCTTTGTCCTCGGTGGCCACGGCCAGGCCGGTGAAGCCCTCGAGCTCCAGGTCCGCTTGCACGCCCGCTGTCACGCTGTTGGAGCGCTTGAAGCGTGCTCGCCTGCGGAGAGAGGGAGAGCGTGGGGACCCTTGCGGCCAGCAGGGACTGTCCTGTCCCCCTGCCAGGTACCGCAGTAGTGGGGGCAGAGTTAGGGATGCCCATAGGCAGGA
This sequence comes from Picathartes gymnocephalus, assembly GCA_013390045.1. Lineage (NCBI taxonomy): Eukaryota > Metazoa > Chordata > Aves > Passeriformes > Picathartidae > Picathartes > Picathartes gymnocephalus. The sequence goes on along the minus strand of WEKY01007065.1, from coordinate 585,589 downwards.
TGGGGCTGGGGATGCCGGGGTGGATCCCGGAGTATTCAGGGCCACAGGGACAACCCTGAGCAGCTGCAATCTGCCAGTCCCTCATCTCGTCTGCTCTCAGCCTGTTTCCATGGCTACCAGCACTGGACCGAGGATGGAGAGGAGCGTGCACCGGGCTGCATGGGCACAATGCCGGAGCTCCCCTCCCGCAGGCCATGCAGGTTCTGGCACACCTGGCATTCCCATCCCAGCCAAAATGTCATGGTTAGCCGCAGAAATGCCCAAAGGTTCATCTGCACCTGGCATGGGCTCAAAGCTAAGGGCTGAGCCCAGCAGAAGAGAGCCAGCACAGGGCAGGAATAGGGCAGTCCCTTCTCTGGGCAGCAGCTAGGGCAAAGGAAAAGCCAGATCTTGCCTCAGGTGGGGGCAGCTGGCCTGGAGTGGGGACGGTGCTGAGCTCTGGTGTCTCATCCAAAGGGGAGAGGGAAAAGATGCTGTGGGATAGTGGTGGTATGCAGAGCTCAGGAAGCCCCTGGGAACCCAATGCCTCAGTGCAGCGAGTGTGGCAGGTCTCAGCCCAATCCAGCCACGTGGTACCTTTTGTCCTCCTCCACCTGCACCCCAATGGAGTGGAACTCCCTCTGGCTCCGGCTCTCCGTATCCGAGTCAGAGACGGCCTCAACCTGCCAAGGGGCAGAGGGAGAGCGCTGGAGGGCAGCCCCAAGATGCAGCATGGTGGCTCAGCATCGCCCACACCACTCGGGCAGCCCGCAGGGAGGAGCGGTGCCCACCTGGACGCCGATGGAGGGACGCCACTTCCGCTGCCGAGCCAAGCTCCGCAGCTCCTCCCGGCCAGGGATGGCCTTGATGATGAGTGTGGAGGGTTTGGGAGCGGCGCGGGGCTGGACCGGGGGCAGGTCGAGGGCCACGGCCGTCACCTTGGAGCTCTCCAGGCTCTCGGCCGAGTTGCAGCGGGCCGCGGCATCTTTGGACCAGGCGGGGCTGCGGGCAACCTCGCTGGGCAGGTAACTCTCGTGGGTGGACTCGGTGCTGCTCTGCGCCGTGACGGAGATGAGAGGTTTGGCTTTGGTTCCTGGAGGGATGGGAGGTGGAGCTTTTCTGTAACTGAAGGCTGTTGTGGGAGAGGCGCAGGATGAAAAGGCACGTGAAAACACAGACATTTTCTCATTTCCCGCCACGAACAGGGGCCCATCGCCTCCCACAGCACAGGGATCATAGCCCCACAGGATTTGCCCCTAAGCTGGGTTAGATCTGAGCTGGAGCTCAGAGGAGCTGTTTGGCCGGGTTTTGGGATTGGAAAACACCCTAGACCCACACTGGCCACATTGTTGCAGCACCCAGCAAGGGGCAGAGAAGGGGACAGAAGTGGAGGGAAGGAGGGGATGGCGAATAGGTGCTGGGGACAGAGAGCAGCCCCCTGGCTGGGACTGAGTGACAAGCAGGATGCTCACACCCTGTGCCAGGCGCTATAGGGATCGAGGGGCAGGAGGAGGGCAGCAGCAGCCCTTGGCATGTGCCCCAGTGAGCAGCCAGGGAGATGTGGGGGTCCCTCATGCGGCCAAGCCCTCACCACCCCCCAGGACTCACAAGTGCTGGGCTTCAGGATGCTGCTGGTGATGGGCGGCCCAGGAGGGGCCGACATGGAGAAGAGCGAGAGGCAGTCATCGTCCTGGGAGCAGCCCGCCTGGATGGCCCGCAGGTAGCTGTGGCTCCGCATGCGGAAGCAGCCGGGCAGGTCCAGCGCCTCCACAGCCTGAGACTCCACCTCGCCGAAAACCGACTCGCAGACGGCCTCAAATTGGTGGTTGAGCTCATCGTTGATCTGGGGAGAGCGGTAGGTGAGGCTGAGCCAGGGCAAGGGGTGCTCAGAGCAACATCCACCACATCCCTGCCCCGTGAAACCTGTGCCATGGAACCTACCTGGCCAGTGGTGAAGGAACGCCCGTAGCTCTGTCCCCGTGGGAGCATTCGCGGCGGCGTGCAGCAGCTGGGACAGTTACAGATATATGAATCAGAATAGTGCCTACTTGCAAACCTAATGAGAGACAGTGGGAATAGAAGGGATCGCACCAAAAGCAACACATTCCAGCAGAGCATTTGGAAACACAGCCGCAGCGATGCTCCTGCCAGCCCCTGCTGCTGTCCCCACTCCTCACTGCCCCCAAAACTGTCACCCACTGGGGCTGGAGCACATCTCAGTCATCCCCCTTTGAACACTCCTCTTCTCCCCATGCTCTGCACGTAGCTGCAGCAGCAGGTCCCCCCAAGAAGCACAGCACAGCTGCGTCCCCGCCAGTGCCCTGACACAGAGCAGGGGCAGGGTTCAGTGCCGCGGCACTAGGGAGTGCGGCTGTGAGCAGGGACAGTGCCGTGAGCAGGGATGGCGCTGTGAGTGGGGACAATGCCATGAGCAGGGACATGGCACTTGTCCTCCCAGGGAGCCCTGGAGCATGGCCTCGCTGCTGCCTGCAGTGCTGGGACGGGGCCGGGAGGCAACAACCCTTACTTGGTCCTGGCCTGGTCGGCGCTGGAGGAGCGGCGGTAGCTGTCTCGCCGCGTGGCCGCCCTGGGCAACACTTTGGCGCTGATGTCCGAGTCGGCGCTGTCCTCGTCGCCCATGGCCTTGATGTAGCTGCCGCTACGCATCCGCCGGCATGGGATCTCCCCGTCCTTGCCCGCCGGGTAGCCGCTCCACTCGTCCTGCGGCACCTGGAGCGGGAGGCAAGCGTAGGAGGATGCGGTGGCCAAGATCCCACAGGTGGGATGCAGAGCCGAGCCATGTGCCAGCCTGAGTCCAGCCCAAATCCAGCACGTGTGCCTGACTCCCCTGCCCTCCCCACACACCCCAGAGCTGCAGGGACAGACCCTGGGGGCTCTGACCGCTTTGGAAAGTCCCAAAATCCAGGACAGCAGATGCCCCCTAAGAGCCACAGCTCCCCATTCCCACAAGGCGGGGCGTCACAGCTGCTCCCACCTCACAGTCCCCCCGGCAGGAGCGTCTGGGCCAAATCCCACCCATGTCAGCGCAGTGCCGCCTGACGTATCGGGCACCAGTCCCGCCACGTGCTGCTGACGCCAGCACCACGGGGTCCTTACAGGGCAGTGGCAGAGGGATGGTGTCCCCTGGGGCCCACAGTGAGGGCGGTGGGGCCAGCACCCTGCCCCAATGCCCCCACTGCCGGCAGAGATAGGCCCCGGCCACCCCCACCCCCGGCCAGCACGGCATTGCTGCTCCCTGTCTCCTTCCCCCGGGAAAGGGAGAGAAGAGTTAATTAGCTTTTAATTGGAAGGGGGGTGACCTAGAAGGGAGCCCTGTGATGAGGCAGGCGGTGGCACCCAGCCAGGCACACAGGCAGGATAAAAGCAGTGAGAAGGGAGCAGGCACAGGGCTGCTGGTGGCCCTGAGCTGACAGAGCTGGTCTGACCCCAAATCCAGCACAGGGCAGGAGGCAGCAGATGGGCTTCGAGGGGACAGCAGGGACCGTCACAGGACCATGGGAATGGGGCACAGGTGCTGGGGGCATGGAGGAGAGCTGGAGCATCCCCACAGCACCCCGAGCTGCTGGATGGAGGATCCCAGCCCTGGTTCGCCCCATGGCACGATCAGCCCAGCCCTGTCACCCTGCCCAGCCCCTCACCTGCAGGTACTGGTACGCTCGGTCTTTGGCCTTTGCTTCCTGAAGCATCAAGGTCTTCTCCGTGCCGCCAGTGCTGGGATAAGCTTCACGGGCCTGGCTGACGGTCATGGTGTGCCAGGCACTCCTCTTGAGCGTCTGGCCGTCCAGAGACATGGACATGCCGGCACAGGCCAGGCATTTTCCTTCCCCGCCGCCCTTTAGACTCTTCAAGGTCAAGTCTCTGAAGGCACTTTCGGGAGCGTCCACGCAGTACTGGGTGCCCTGGTCGGCAGCGTGCCGGCCAGACACCATGTAGCTGCTGTCGCTGTCCAGGTTGTCATCGGAGCTCCACCAGCCCAACATCTTGGACCGGTGCCGGGAATCCACCTTACGGTCCTTGCTCTTGCTGCGCTTGCCGTGGCGGGACTGGTGGTGGTGGTGGTGATGGTGGTGGTGGTGGTGGTGGTAGCCGTCCCCGCGGCCGTCCATCTTGGCGCCGTTGTAGTCCCGCTTGGCCGGCGCCTCCAGGGAGTGGGACTTGGCGAAGAGCTTCTGGACGGAGTGGACGAGGTGGCGGATGCGGCTGGGGCTCTCGCTGCGGGGCTCGGCGCCGCCGGCCCGGGGGTACTGCAGCGTGTGGAAGCCGTCGTGGTGCAGCGGCAGCTGCTTCTCGAACTGGTCCAGCAGCGTGGGGGGCAGGCGGTTGATCTTGCTGGCGGGGTGGGCGGTCGCCATGCATTCGTCGCAGGAGTCGTAGGGCTGCTGCGCGTGATGCATCCTCGGGAAGGTGCTGCTGGTGCTGGCGGAGGGCGGCTCGCTCAGGGGCCCACCCGGGCACTCGCTGGCCGTGCCGGGGCTCCGCGCCGGGCAGTAGGGATGCTCCAGGGAACTCGGCTCGCTGGGGCTGAGCAGGTAGGGTGGCCGGCCCTCGGGGCCGTGCGGGATGTAGTCGGCGGGATGCTCGCAGTCCTCTGGGATGCAGCGGCAGCGGTGGCCGGAGGAGGGCTGTGTCTGGCTACGCTCCCCATGGTAGCCCTTCATCATCTCAGCACCCACTCCATAGCTTCGGCATCTTGCAGGGATGCCCCTGCGGGCTCATCTGTGGGGACAGGGACAGGCACAGTGTCAAGATCCCCTCTGCACCCCACCACCAGCAGAACATTGGGGCCACCTCACAGGAACCAGCTGAGGCTGGGGAGTTTCCAGGGCAAGATTCAGCCCTAGGTGAGGCCCTGTGAAGCACAGGAATCCTGGCTTTCCACGTGGTGACAGGAGCACAGTGCCTGGGCCAGGGACCCGGGGTTACACCCAGCTCAGGTGCTTGGAGGGGGCAGTGGGAAGGAGAAGGTGCTGCTGGCAGCGATGCAGGCAGGAGGGCCTGCAGACAATGAGGGAGGACACGCTGCCATCAGCAGATCCTTGTTTTCTTCTCCACCACCAAATATTATGAAGTGTTTCTCCATTAGAAAGCGGCTCTGGCTGAGTTTTTCAGCCGTTGCGATTCACAGCGCCGCTAATGAGCTGCCGCGGGGCACGGGGGGGCCGCGCTCTGATGTCTCCATCCAGCCCCACATGGAGCTGTGGACGGAGACCCATGATCCAGGACATTCCTGGCCTGCAAGCTCTCTGAATGGGGAGCCAGGAGCAGAGGTGGCTGTGCTGTGTGAGGGGCAGCCCCGGGCCGAAGCAGGAGGACGGCATCGAGCCAGGCGGAGCCCGCGCCAGCCGCCGGAGCCGCCTGCACCCATGGAGGTTTGTGTGCCTTACGGTCCCTCAAAAGCTCTCTCTTTGGTTTGACTGTAAATGAGGAAATTACTTATTCTCTGGAGTATCTCGGCTAATTAACAGGCATCGTTAATGCTCTTGTTATCATATTTGGGCAGGGTGCTGTGGGCAGCACGTCTCTGAGACCGGCTGCAGGGAAAGGTGACCATGGGACGTTCCCTGCGGCACGTGGGGATTAGACCACGGAGACTGGGAACGAGGGACACGGGGAGGGCCAGGGCTGTGTGGGAGGGGGTTGTGCCCCTGAGCAGCCCCGGAGGGGAGAGTGGCTGTGGGTCCCCAGGGGGCGTGGGAGCAGGCAGCGATGGCGTTTTGGCCCTAAGCAGCAGACACGGCCCTGGGAACACATCTGCCCTAAGCCACCACCACCTTCCTTCCCAGCTTCGAGGCCAGATGGCTCCATCCTGCGCTGCTCCCCATCCTCAGATCCCGCTCCTGCTCTAACAAAGCTCCCTAATTGCTGCATCTTAACCTGAACGGAAGGATGCTGCAGCTGGTACAGAAGATCCCTCTCCCCTCCCGAGAGAGCTGCTGCGAGGAGCAGGAGCAGCAGCGTGGGTTGGAGCTGCCTCCCTGCCCTGGGATCAAGCAGCAGGATGGAAGGACAGACAGACAGACAGACAGGCTCCCAGCCCAGCTCTGCCTCCGCGGGCTGAGCTATCATCTCCTGCTTGGGGAGGGAAGCTCTCAGCTGATCCAAATATTGCTGCCGCGGCGGCAAGAAGGAATCAAAATATCTGCGGAGCCCGTCAGCACAAGCCCGCCGGGCTTTTGTGCTCGGCAGGTGCAGGAATTCAACAGTGCCGGAACCGGCGGCGAGGCAGCGCCACAGCTCCCCCGCACCTGTGGAGCGCTGGCAGCGGGTGGGGACACGCCGTGATGGAGGATCTGTGTCCCAGCTCACCAAGGCGACAAAGGCGTCTACGCCCTGCCCAGGGACCAGCCGGGATCCCTGAGGGGGACCTGGGGATGGAGAAGGGGTCGGGAGTGATCCTGTGGGGCACAGCACAGGCAGCGCAGCCCGGGGTTCCCTGTGCCAGCGAGAATGGCCACGTGCAGAGGATGGGAGAGGCCCCTGAACCCACTCCTGTCCCCTGTCCCAGAAGGGCAGTGTGGGCAGGAGGCTGGCACGTGGGGCTGGGGCAGCTGGCCAGAGCGTGGCTTATGGGCAGATGGCCGAGAGCTGGAGCTGTGTCCCACCAAAGGCCAATCCACTGAGCAGCCCTCGGGATGGAGGGATTTGTGCCACCAAAGCACAGACTCAAGTCGGGGGAAAAACCCAGCCCAGCTGAATTTTGTGCCATTTAACACCAGGGTAATTACCACCAGTGGGAACCTACCGCCCACACAATTATGTGCTAGGATAAACTGGAAGAGGATAATTACCATTACAAGTAACTCACTCCTTGCCTTTATTGCATCCATCGCCTGGAGAAACTCCCACCAGCGGCTCCCCACCGCCACCTCCCCGTGATGTCTCTCCCCATCGAGAGGGTCAGCACAGGGAGGAGAGGGGCTTGTAGTCCCTGGTGCTCCAGGCCATCCTGAAATTCAGCCTCCTGCTTAATTTCCCATAGGAGCACTTGGCAGAGGCAGCTCCACTTCCCAGCAGCTGCCCCATGAGATCCCTGCCTTGGAGGCAGCACCGTGCCAAAGCCCAGGGCTACAGGGATTCAGGGCAGACCCATCAGGAGCCTGAGCTTCCCTTGGGACCCCGTAGCACCCAGGATCCTCTCATCTTTCCTCCAGCTCCGGGAACACCAGTGGGGAGGTGAGAGGACATCAAAACCCCACGACAATGTCTGGGTCTGGCAAACCGCCCTGACACAGGGCAAGACTGGGTTTTCCAACGCTTCCAGGTCTAACCCCAGGAGTTGGGGTTGGTGGCTCTGCACTCAGGGGGTCCTGGCCCCCTGCCCTTGCCTGGCAGCCCCACCATGGGCAGCCCATGCTGGGGTCCCAGCGAAGCCTGTTGGTGGCACTCACCGCCCGGCGCTCAGGGGGATGCTGTCCTCATGGCCCCGCCAGCAGCAGCTCCTCCACGCTGGGAATCCCAGGGGCAGCAGGCTCTGGGGGTGGGGAACAGGAGGGGGATGAAGCCAGAGCAAGGGTGTTCCTCCCCAAAACCAGCTTGACCCACCTCCCTGTGTATTTTTTAATCAGCCCAGCCTTCCATCCTCCCCTGAGGCCGCCCCACAGCAGCGCAGCAACGGGGACAGCTCCGCACAGCCGCGGCCACGTGTTTCACCCAGTTTAGCCCCAAAACCATCCCCAGTCCCATCCTGTTATGCAATTCCCTGCCAGCGGGGGCCAGAGCCGGCCCAGCGGCCACCTTGGCATAGACTTTCATTGGCTCCGGATCCGGCCGCTCGCTCCACAGAGCCTCCTCCCGCCACCCCGGCTTTCCAGCGTCAGCAAAGGGACTTTTTTGCAGCTTCCAGCCCGGGAGAGGGGCGAGCTGGGCCCGTTCTGCTCTGCAAATTAACGCAAGGTTCTGCCAGCTTGGTTCCTGCTGGGGACCTTTATGGCTTGGGATGAAAGCGGGAGAGAACAAACGCGCAGCGTGAGCGCCTGGCACTGCGCGCGAGCTGGAGCCGGGGAAAAAAATAAAGTAGAGTGGTTTTCCCACTTAGGGGTTGAACAAATTTGATCTACGGCTGTCGGAAGAAAATAAATATGGAATACCGCCAGGTCATTTCTGCTGTGCTTTTAATCTATTTACTCTTTCTCTGCTCATTGTAAGCGAGAAGGATTGTGGAAAGCAAACATTTTATTTTATTACTAATTGCTCTGTTATTTTATGAGTCTGAATTAGTAAAATTTACTCAGCCTGGAGGAAAAAAAAGAGGGGCTTAGTAAGAGATCACCTAATTTAGCACAGAAAGGGGAGAGGGAAAGGAAAGGAAAGGAAAGGAAAGGAAAGGAAAGGAAAGGAAAGGAAAGGAAAGGAAAGGAAAGGAAAGGAAAGGAAAAAGGAGCAAGGGGAAAAAGGAAAAGGGAGAGGGTAAAACAGCATGAGCAGGATGCAAAGATCACAGAAAATACACTGGCTGCAATCAGGAAATCAAAACCAATTACTGTTAATAAAAGAAAACAGAGCAGCTGCAGGCAGCCACTGCCTGCAGAGGGCTGCAAGGAGGCAGAATCCAACCGGGCACCGCTGGAGAAAGGGATGAGGCAAGATTTTTAAAAAGTCATGAAAGACGAACACGAGCTGAGGAATTGCAAATGTGAGTGGAGCAGGAAGTGTTTACCGAGACTGCTGAAAAGGCCACAGAATCCAGCACGGCTGGCTGGGACCCCGACCAGCCACCCCAACCAATCTGGGGGACCCTGGCACCTCGACAGAGCTGGGGCACTCTGGCACCCCAACATGTGCACCCCGAGGCTGGGGGCATCTCCCCTGGTTTAGCCCTGCCCTGGCATATCCCTTCTCCCCAAGCACAGGTGTTTCCCAGGCACCAAACCCAAATGCACGGTGCCCCAGGGCGCCAGTCCAGCGCAGCCGCCCTGCTCCACACGCCGGGAGGCTGAGGACAGGCCGTTCGACGGGCTGGGCACATTATTAAGCACATGATTAATTTTGGCACCAGCCCCAGCTGCCTGACAGCTCCTTCTCCAGGGCTGGGAGAGCGAGCGCGAGAGGTGCTGCCTCTGCTGATGCAGCGGTTGGTGGGATGAAAAATCCTGCAATGCAGCACTGCTTCTTAATGAGCCATTTGTCTTTGAGTCTTCTTCACTCATTACCATGCCGGGAGAGAGATGGGAGTTGCCCCACGTCCCCATCTGAGCAATTACTCCTGGAGCAGAGTGAGGAATTATGGCCACGACACGCCCAGCTGCCAGGGATCCCGGCACGGCCGCCAGCGCTGGGACTTCCCACCACAACACCGGTGACTCTGGCTGCTGCCACCACGGGGGGGAACAGAACCCCCTCCCTGCATGGCACACACAGCCCAGGATCACCCACCCTGGCCCCGGACCTGCTTCTCTGGGGGCAAGAGCCGTGCTGCTGTGCCAGGTGTGCAAGGGAGCTGGAGCATCCTTGAGCTGCCAAGGCAGAGCCTGTGGAGAAAGGAGTCTGGCACTCCATGCCTGCAAAGCCCAAACCCAGATCTTGGTGGAAGAGCCACATCTTCAGAAGTCCTTTAGGACAGGGAACACCCAGGCCTGGCAGCCAGATCCCAGGAAGTTGGCTGAGAGGGAAAGAGGTGGCACGGGGAATGGGCCATGGCTCATCCCTGTGTGGGTGCAGGCAGAGGAGGGGCTGGCAGGGGTGAGAAGCCCCATGGCACAGGCACCTCCAGCCCCCTTGGCCCCACAGCGATGCTCATCCAGCCCACAGGAGCCAGGACGTGGCACACAGGCCATCAACTGCCAGAGGTGGCACCCCAAGCCAGAGCGTCAGAAGCGCAGCCAACTGAGTCAGGAGACCACCAGGGAGGGACCCCCAGGCCAGGCAGGGCTCCAGGGACCCCAGCCCATGCCAGCTGGCACAGGGTTCGTGGGTGCTGAGCCGCACGGATGAGCACCCATCACCAGTGATGCCCATGGACAGCTCCCCTGCCATGGACACACTCGGCATCTGCCCGCACTGCCTGGGGCCAGCAGCAGCCGGCACGCTCCTCCGCTCTCCTCCAGGGCTTGGTGGGAAAGGGGGACACGCAGGTGACACCGGGCAGCCCAGCAGCACGGAGACACCACAGCCTGATGTTCACTTGCAGCAAAGGGATAAACAGGGGGCTCTGCCCACATTCCCACCGGGCACTTCACTCCAGCAACCAGCAGTGCCCCAGGTGGGTGGTGGGCTCCAGCATCCTCCAAGAGTTGGATCTGCCTGTGCCAGAGGCACTGGGGGCTCTGCAGACCCCTCAGGCTGTGCCAGCAGCCTCAGCTGGCAGTGGTGCTGGATGAACCCCATTTCCCCATCACCCCAATTTTTCCCTCCTACCCACATGGAGCCACCAGCTGGGCCATGCTGCCGAGGCTTAAAGAGCCACTTACCTCCCCAGCCGTGCCGTGTAATGACTTAAGCCAGGGATCACTCCAAAGCCTCTTTGGTGAGCTCGGGGCACCACAGCCTTAACACTGAGCGTGGCAGCAGTGACAATCTCTGGTCATCTCCTGCCCACTCCCTCCAAGCCCCTGGGCAGGCTGACCCTTCCATCCCCAGCTCCACTCCCACGGAGCCTCTGGCATGCTGGCACTTCCATCCCTGCTCTGCTCCTGCCAGGTGCTTGGCTGAGCCAGGGTTCCCACCTGTCACCAGCGTTGCTCCTCATCCTCTTTTCCTCAGCATGCAGCACTCTCCACTCCAACCCCAAATAACACCCATCCCAACCGGTTCCCTTCACAGCACCATCCCCTCCCACAGCTCTTCCTGCAGCGGCGCCACAGGGGCCGGAGTTTCCAGGAACGGCGAGGAAGCAGAGCCCTCGGTCCCTGTGCCAGCAGGGACGCTCTGGGCCATCACATCCCATTCCCAGGCTGCATCCCTTGGGGCCAGGGCTGGGATGAGCACAGCAAGCCCGAGGCATGGCACAGCCCAGCTTGCCAGCAGAGGACCCAAACTGCCGCTTTAATGGATGGGCTTAATTTGCAAAGCTGATGAAAACCTAAATATTTAAATACATAATTCTGCACAATGCTCTTAGCGCGGGGACAGAGTAAGGGCGGGGCGGGGCACGGTTGGTGAGTGAGGACATGGCAGGCATGGGGGACACTCTGGTGGGATCACCTGGGCAAGGGCACCTCCATCACAGTTTGGGGACCATGTACACCCTTGTCCCTGAAGCCGGCAGCACCCGCAGGATGGGTGCATTGGGGTGCTCTGCTGTTGGCACTGGAGACCTACTCCAACACCAGAAGCATCCCAGAGGGAAATGTGGGAAAAAGGGAGTATGGTCCAAGCCAGGGAGCCATGAAGGGCAGGGAGACGAGCCCCCATGAAGATTACACTACCGATATTCCTGCTACAACAGCTTAGAGATAAAAGAGATTTGCAGGATTTAACAGCAATACAAATTGAATATTTAATTTTAGCTGCAGGGGAGGAGCGGGGGCTCATCCCAGGGGTGCACGGAGGTGTGTGGGGGGAGGGCCTGGAGAGGAGTTTCCAGCTCTTGGGGGAAAACTGGTGTCCAGGTTGTCCCCACGAGCCAGAGGGGCTGGGCAGTGTCATGGGCACCCTCTGCCCAACTTGCCCCTGATGCCACCAGCTGCTCACCGGCTGCCAACTGCACTGCACAGCCTCTGCCAGCATGTGGGAGCTGCTGCAGGATCGTCCTCGGATGAACCACGTGTGTGGGCCCAGCACCAGGGATGCTCTGGGGGTGCTCAGGAGGGTCCCGACCCCACACGCTGCCCCTGGGCCAGCCCTGAGCTGTGCTCCCCTCTCCCTCTGCCCATCGCAACAAGGCTGTGCCTGCGTGAGGATGTCCCTGGATGAGGCCGTTTGCCAGCCTGGGCTTTGCATGGAATGGGGCTGGAGACAGCAGGGAGGGAGACAGATATGCTGTGATATGTGAGATATCCTGTGAGATGGGGTAGAGAAACCCCCAAAGAGACCCAGCCACCCTCTAGAATGCCAGAGCAGAGGCAGAGGATAGGCAGCAACAGCCCCCTGCCAGCTGTAGGAACAGGGCTGCTGGCTGGCCCCAAGCCCAGCACGGGGTCCCCATGGTGCCACCGAGCCAGGTGCCCGTCCTGGCTCACCACTCCCTGGCCGGTGTGCTGTGCTGGCGCGGGTGCCAGTGCGGGGCGGGCTGGGGGAGGATGGCAGAAGATGAATGAGGGAGTCGGGAGGCTAATGGCATTGTCTGGAAAGTAGGTCGTGTGCTGAGCAAAAAGATATTTATATCAAAGCTCGTTCCCCCGCAGAAACTCCTGATCCGGGTACAGGCAGCACCACGAGCCCATGGCCGCTGCTCCACACCCCGTGACACCCGTGTGGCACCCTCGTGGCACTCCACACCCCCATGGCACCCCCTGCCCAGCCCCATGCCCAGCTCTGTCACCCTGCACACCCGCCGGGCCCGGGGCTGCCCCGCTCAGGGGTGGCAGTGCCAGAGGTGAAGTCATCCCGACGGAATGGGAGCCACAGCAGCTCTTGGCGTTTTTCTGACCTGGCTGCAGGCACTAGGTGCTGAATGGCACCAGGTTATTTTTATTTTGATGCAACCTTTGCCAAGGTGTGATACTGCCCTGGACACTCCCCAGATGGACACAGTTAGCCCAGGATGGCCACGGCAGGTCTTGCCCAACCCAGCCTCAGGCCAGCTGCATCACCCTGGCCCTTCTCCCAGCACCCAGCTCTGGCTGTGCTCCTCACATCCTTCATCATCCCTGACCTGAGTTTGGGCCACGTCTCAGCCTTGCTACAAAGCTCAGTGACCTCCATTCCTGCTGGGAGGAGACCTGTGCTCCAGGATCCCTCCCTCACACCTCCAGCCTTCCCAGAAAAGCCAAGAAATCATCCCAGAGGACCCAGATGGAGCCAGTGTCAGCCAAGTATTTTTGCCCTCTCTGGCCACGCTGCCCCAGCTGTGGACATGACCCAGCCAGCAGCCACGGGGCCACCCAGCCCAGCTCTCCTGTGCCCATCCCCATCCCACACCTGGCAGCCTGCGATCCGGCACGGGAGCAGGTTCATTTCCCATAATAGCTGTGTCGGCTGAATTTACAGCCTCGCTCCGAGTTATTAATAATAATGGCCTCACTTTAAAGTAGGGCTTTTCATCTGCCTCAGAGCCCTTTCCAGAGGACGTCTGCAGCATTATCACCATTTTATTCTCGTTTCAGTGGGCACAAGAGTGAGATGGAGAAGGGGCAGCCGATCCGCGGCGTGGAGTGCGTGATCCCGGAGGGAGCCCGGCCACGGAACCCCCAGGGAGGCCGGAATGCCACGGGCCTGTCGGGATGCAGCCACAGCTCTGAGGTTCCTGCCAGCCGTGCCATGGTGATTTACATCGGCAGCGAGCCCGGGCCCTGCCGCACGGATAAATCCACTTCAGGCAGCAATAAACCAGCGTCACCACATCGGTAATCCGCAGCGCTCCCACCGCCGTGAGGAATCCAGGGGCAACGCACATGTGCTGATAAATCCCGGACTTGTCTCAGCAGGGAGGTCCCTGCGGTGGAAATCCCCGGTGGAGCCGTGGCCGGAGGGGTGGGTGCAACCAGGTTCTCATGGGAGCTGCCAGCAAGGGAGACCCTGGGGCTGGATCCAGCACATGGGACTCACAGCGGCCACGTGGGACCAGGGACATCCCCGAAACACCGCCCGCGTGTCCCCCCGTGATACCCACCCACCCCGAGCGGCTCCGGCGGCTCCGTGCCGTGCGCCGCAGCGGGGCTCGATGGGCAGATTTATTCCCCTGTAAGAGAGCTTTGATCTGAAGTTATTTTTTGTTTACTAGCAACAAGGTATTGTAAATACATCTTTGCCGATAATTATAGAGTCTGGGCGCACACCTTAATCTCCATAAAATATCAGATGCTACAATTTGCCTGATTTAATGAGATTGGAGGCTGATAAGCCGCTGAGGTAAGCTGTAAACTTGGGGGGGAGGAGGGAAATGATTGCAAATGTGCTAAACCGCCTTCGTCCTCCTCCTCCTCCTCCTGCTGCTGCCACGTGCCCAGCCCGGGAGCATGTGCCCAGCCCTGTAGCCCCCTGCCCAGCTCCCGGGGTGTGCCCGGGCTGCGCCGCAGCAGCTTCACGCAGGGATGGGCATTTAGGGCAAACGGAGCTTTTTATACAATTTACCTCATTAAAACTCCAAGAGCTGAGAGCGGCACCGGCCTGTGGCCGGGGGCTCTGCCTCGGCACACTGTTCCCTGTGGACCCCGTGCCATGCCGGGGGAGAGCCAGCACAGCCCCAGTGCCAGGCTGGGTCCCTGTGCCAGCCGAGGTGCGAGGGTCCCCAAGGGCCATGGGGGCACGGCTGGGCTGCACAGGCAGGATGCACGTGTGGCCATACGCGTCCATGTGGGTCCAGGCGTGTCCAGGTGTGTCCAGGCAAGCACAGTCCCATCTGGCACCACCGGCCATACCAAGGGCAGGCTGGGCTGAGGGGTCCGTACTGCAGGGGCTGCACACCCAAAGCCACCCCCCTGCTCGGGTACAGCCGTGCCCTCGCCATGTCCCTCTGCAGACATGGGGGTCTGCGCAGTCCCAGGTGCCCGGGGCGGGGGTCCCCTCCTGCAGGGATGGGGGGGCCCTGCCTGGAAAGCAGGAGGCTCCTCCCGGTAACGAGCAGCCCCGTTTCCACAGCAACCTTAAAGGCCCACAGCTGCCGCCTCACCAGCGGACCGGCTGTGGCATTTCTGGGGGACACCCAGCCTGTCCCCCTGCCCAGGACCTTGGCCTCAAACCATAGCACTCCATCCCCCCAGCCAGCAGCCCCCAGTTCATCTCCCCCAGGTGGCACCTGGGCTCAGCCACAGCTCCCTCCCTGCACTGAGACCTCCAAAGGGTGCAGACCCCTTGCACCAAGAGAGACGGGACCCCCCCAAACCACCCCTGCGCCCACCCTGACATCATGAGGAGCCGGTGGTGACCTACAAATGTCAGGCTGACGGGTTAATTAATTTCCCTCTTCCTCGGGCCGTTATCAGATGGAATCAGACGTCACCTGAGACTGTTAATTGGGCTAATTATTCCAGATTCAGATTTTAAATAATTAGTTACTGTTGACTCCAACCCGACTTCCGCAATTTTCTAAAAAAAGGTCAGATGGTTCCTGGATCCCAAAACCCAAGAGACGGGGTGGGGGGGCTGCAGCAGGGGCCAAGCACACTGAGACCTCTGTGCTGGCTGGGGACACTGGGGACAGCATGGTTCCCACCAGTGCCTTGTGCTCACACTGGAGCTGGCAGGAGAGGAACATCCTCTGCCTCAATGGCAACGGAGGGAAACCAGGAGAGGGAAGGGGGTTTGGAAACACAGGGTGAAGGGTCGGGGGGTGGGAGGGAGCCCCTTCCTCCCTCCCTTCCTATCCCCACATGGTGACAGCTGCCCCAGGC
Source organism: Picathartes gymnocephalus (assembly GCA_013390045.1). NCBI lineage: Eukaryota > Metazoa > Chordata > Aves > Passeriformes > Picathartidae > Picathartes > Picathartes gymnocephalus. The sequence continues at coordinate 570,161 of WEKY01007065.1, read as the reverse complement.
TGAGCTCCCTGCCCAGGACGAGCCACAGTAAGCCCCCCTGCAGAGCGCAGGTCCCACCAGGCACCTCATCCCTCCTGGTTTGACTCCCCAGGGCTGAAATCTCAGTCCAGGGTTTTCAGCAGCTGTGGTTTTTCCACAGAGTTTCCCAGCACCAAGACACACTCCGGACACCGGGCCGTGGGCACACGGGCAGCACCTGCCCTGCAAAGGGTGATGGTGGGCAAAGCAATACCTGGTGCCCACGGGCCCCCCGCAGGGACTACCTGTCACCTGCCCAGGGCATTGCAGAGAGGGACAAGCAGAACCTGCTCATCCCCAGGCTCATTCCCTCAGGAACACCACGCTTTCTCCCAGCCTCATCCCCGCTATTAATAGCCTTCACTAGCCTCCTCGGGAGCCATTTGCATATTTGATTGCAACTCCGGGGCGGGGCAGGGCCCTTCAATCAGCCGCTCCCGCAGTCTCATTTGCATGGGTTGACATTTTGTTCTGGGAGCAGTGACACCGGCACTGCAGTTGGGGACACGGTTCTGGGGGGCCGAGGTGAGCACAGTGTCACCAACCAGCTGCAGCTGCAGTGCCCCAGGCACTTCACATCAGCCAACCTGTGCCTACCCGGGAGCACCAAGCAGGGCCGGCAGCCCCTCCCTGGCTGTCCCAAATCCGCCAGGCAGTGATGGAGCCCTGGTGGCCCATGTCCCCAAGTGCCCTGCCCTGCCCTGCCCTGCTCTCCAGCCCGACTCACAACACCCCGTCCTTGCCCGACTTGCCCGGCGGGACGATCAGAAGCGCCCGGTGGAGGGAAGGCTGTGCCCAGCCCGGCGGGCAGGGCGTGGGGTGACGGGCACACCTGCGGGTCGCAGGGCGTGGGGTGACAGGCGCACAGCTCTGGATGGTTTCCCGTCCCACCAGCCCTGCACATCAAAGGCCAGGGGCAGGGCGGGACGTCCCCAGAGAAGCGGGGGGACCCCGAGCCTCAGCGAGCCCGTGGGCACCCCCGGGGGGGCGTGGGTCGGGACCCGCCGCCGGGCCGGTTCTGCAGTTCGGACTCGTAGCGTGGGGCCGGGGACGGCGGCGCGGGATCAGCACCGCGGACAGCGCCCGCTGCCAGCGCCACCACGGCCAGCGCCACCACGGCCTCCGCGGCCACCAGCGCCACCGCCATGGCCACCACTGTCACTATGGCCACCACTGCCATTACCGTGGCACCACCGCGACCACGGCCACCACTACTAACTCCCACCACGATAAACTCCCACCACGACCACCACTGCCACAGCCAGTACAGACACCACTCTCACCACGGCCACCGTGGCCGCCACTACCACCACTGCCACCATGGCCACCAGTGTCACCACACCGCCCAACAACATGTGCCACAGACGGCCGTCCTGCGGCCCCGCCAGCAGCCCCTGTCGCAGCCCCAGGCCAGGGATGTGCCAGACAGCGGCAGGAGGAGCCGGGCGGCTCCAGGGCCCCGGGCAGACACCGCCAAGAGCTGTGTCCCAGGACGCCCTTGCTTCCTCTCGGCTCTTGGCATCACTTGGCAGGAAAAAAGAAGCCAGGGTGAGGCGTGGGATCAAACCTCAGGATGACAAGGATCATGAGAGGATTCTGCTGCTTCCCTCCCTCCTGCCTCAGTTTCCCCTCCAAGAAAACACACCGGAGATACAGGTTTGTGTCAGAGAGGCAGGGTGGTGAGGGAAACCACGAAGAAGTACAGAGGGACCCAACTGCCACTGTGACTGTGCCCAGGAGCGAACTGAAGACAGGCAGGGCTCGAAGCACAGATGTCGGCACCGGCTGTGCCGCTCCCCGGCAGCGGGGCCGTCTGGCAGCCAGAGCTGGGGCTCCCCGGCTCCATCCACGGACCGACACACAGACACACAGAGGGGACCCTGTCCCTCGCATACAGAGGCGCAGCTCTGCCCTGCTCTCCACACCTCCAGTGTGGACAGACACCTCCAGTGAACAACCCCCACTCAGCACACCCCCTCCCCCAGTGCTCACGGCTCCCAGCCCCCAGCACACACCCTCCTGCAACACACACAGCCCCCAGCCCAAGCAGACACTCCCCAATGCACGCAGCCCCCAGCCCCAGAGCACCCCCGCAACGCGCACAGCTCCCTGCCCAGCAGACACAGCCCCCAGCCCAGCTCCGCAGGGAACGGGAGCAGAGACCTCGGGGCTGGGATCTCCCCATCCCGGTCGGGCGAGCTTCCCGGCCGTGCCGAGGCTCGTCTGAGCGACGGCTGGCCGGGAGCCACAGGCTGCACACCGAGGCGAGAACGTGGCTGCCAGAGAGGACGACTCGGCCGTGAAAGGGTTAGGGCTGTGGGCTGCCTGGGGGCTCCCGCTCTGCCCGCGCCGGGGGGGCTCGCTGAACTGGCAAAACTGGGCACAAAGCAGGGCTCTCCCAGGACTGGGACTCTGCAAGCCACGGAGCCCCCTGCACGGTGCCAGGCCCTCTCCCCTCCCACCCACCACCCCACTCACCCGCCGCCGCTGCTAAGCCATGAAGTTGCCGGCCTGGGCTCGGCAGGAGCGGGAGGATGGCCGCGGCACAGAGGCTGGATTCCCTCTGATCCTGCAAATTCCCTGCGGGCTGCCCATGCCGCGGCCAGGCCGCGCAGCGAGGCCGGAGGCGTCCCCGGGGTCACGGCCACCCACGGCAGCGCAGCGGCGGCCACGCTCCGGGTGCCGACACCGGCACCGGCACCTTGCAGCCGGCGAGAGGCGGTGGCGGAGCCGTCGCCCCCGCGCGCTGGGGACACACCCACGCGCGCTCCCCGGCGCGCTCGGCCACCCCCGCGCACCAACACGCACCCCCGGGAAGGGGCTGCCCACGCCGGCAGCGCCGCACGCCCACGCACCGCCCCGCACGCCCAGATGGACACGCAGCCCCGCACGCCGAGGGACGGACGGACAGCCGGCCCTGCAGGGCCAGATGGACCCGCAGCCCTGCACGCCGATGGATGGATGGACACAGGGCCCCGCACGGCCAGATGGACATGCGGCCCCACACACGGACGGATGGATGGATGGATGGATGGATGGATGGATGGATGGATGGATGGATGGATGGACGGACGGACACCCGGTCCCGCACGGCCAGAGGGACACGTGGCCCCACACATTGATGGACAGACGGACACCTGGCCCTGCACGGCCAGAGGGACGCTGGGCAGCTCCACACCACTGCACCCCCATGCACCTGCATGACTACATGGCCACGTGCACCTGGCTGCTCCTACTCACAGAGTCGCACGCGCCCCCCACCCACCCACTCCTCTGCACCCCACAGGCACCTGAGTGCAGCCCTCGCCCCCACCAGCTCCCCACACACACCTGCTGGCACCCACTGAGGTTTCCCTACCATGGGGCTGTCCCCAGTATGCCCCTACCCAGAGAGGGCCCAGGGGAGCCTGAGGCAGATGGGTGTCATGACACAAAACATGAAACATGAGGCCATCCCTCAGCAAAGCTCACCTCAACCCCACATCTGGGGACACCGACCACAGCAGGGACAGCCACCTCCTAGGCATAACAGTGTTTCCCCAGTAACAACCAGTTCACCATTCCCAAACAAGTGCCCCAGCACCCCCTGTGGCACCACAGTGCCTGCATCCCTTTGGGAAGATGAGAGGTTCCCCAGGAATGGGACATCAGTAGGTCCTGTCACACCGGGACTCAATACCTTCAGCTTTTGTAGTCCTCTCACTCCAACGCATGCCCACAGACAGGCTCTTCTCCCCCTTCCCTCTGCTCACTAAAAACTTCAGCTAATTCCAGCCCAAACTGCTCCTGATCCTCCTGCAGGAGAGGGCCAGGCAGGCAGTGGGGCTCCATCACCACCCACTGCCCGGAGCTGCCGATTAAAGGCCAACCAGACTCCTGGTGAAACACTGAGCGCTGGCAACCACGCTGCAAACATCTGCTCTTCCAACGGCATCATGATTCACAGGCTATTAATTGGAGCTTGGCAGCGCTGGGAACTGTTTGCATCCCCTGGCTTTGCTCAGAGCCACAACTCGCTGCTGACAAGGTCTGGGTGCCGGAGACAGAGCCAAAGCCGGCAATGCACCGGCCGCAGTGGAGCTGCACCAGGACCGGCTGCGGTGCTCGGTGCCCAGCTCCCGCAGCAGCTGCATGGACACCCGGGAGCAATGCAGAATGAACCCCAGGAAAGCAGCAGCAGCAGCAGTGCCCGGTGCTTGGCAGGAACAGCCAGAGCCACAGTGCCCGCCGGAGCTGGGTGGCAGCAGGCAGGCCCCCTGCTCTGACAGGGCAGGTGGGAGGGTGCTGCAGGTGCTCTTCAAGTCACTGTCACCAAACATCAGCGAGTTTCCATAGGGTCTCCCAGCTGCCGAATCACTCGCTCCCAGGGGTACCGACTTCAAGGGGATCCACAGAGCAGACCCTGCTCGGGCAGCAGCAAACAAAGGCTGTGGGGAGCTTCCAACAACAGCCAAGAGGAATCTGAATTCAGAAGCTGATTAGAAACCATGTCATGGCTTTTTCCTGCTCCAGCATTTGGGGAGGAGTGAGCTAGGGGGGCGAAGTGGAAAATCTAATTAAGATTGAGGGCAGGTTGCAGAGGCACTGACACAGGCACTGCAGGAGCACAGCTGCCTGTGGGAGGGGGACACCAGGTGCCGCAGCATCCCTGGCCTCGAGGAAATGGGGAAGGTACAAATTAATTCTCCTTAATCTGACGGGTGCTTGCTCTGCCGCCACGTGCCACGGCGGCTGACAGAGAGCAGCCCAGCCTCCCCACAGCTTAGCTTTTGGGCCTATGGTGGCCAGGCCCTCTCTGTCCCCCTGCCAGTGATGCTGTACAGCCCTGGGAATGAGCTGCTGGGCAGAGCAGGGCGAGCAGAAGGGGCTCAATCCTGCCCGGTTGGCAGGAGTGCTGAGCTGTCTGCCCTGTCCATGGCTCTCCAGATGATTCCCCCGTGCTGCTGCTCATAGAGGGACCAGGCAAGACAGGGCCATTGAGATGGCCACGATCTGGAGGCCACTTTGTCCGAGCAGGCTTTACACCTGGTTCCTGGGGATGGCAAAGCCCAGAGGCCAGGCCGAAGGGGCACTACACAGGGTCTGCAGCAGCAGGCACCGCTCTCCACATCCCCCTCCCCTCACCCTCCGCAGCACCTGCCATGCCCTGTGCCACCTGCACCACGGGGATGTCCTCCCCGCTGTGAGGAGCTGCCAACTCCATCCACCCCATCACCAGGGTGTCCCCCAGGACATGTCCAGCTGCAGCCCCTGGCCCCCCACCCGCCCCGCGAGTCCCCCGCTGCTGGCACGTCTCGCCTGCTATTCTTAGCTCTCCAGCGCTGCGCTCTCCCGGCAATGGCACCGTATATTACTATTATTGCTGGCTGCCAACGTCTTGGAGCAGGCAGCCAGGATCATGACGGGGCTTCCACACCCCTGGTGACCTGTCATTCGGTCCCTGCTGGGCTCTGGTCTTCAACAGGCTATTTCAGGAAATCCAATTTGATAGCCAGAAGGAGCACAAGCCACACGTTCAGCTCCTGCGCTGGATCCAGGCTCCTCCTGTTTCTGCTCAGATCCAGATTTTAGCTTTGCCCGTGTTGGTAATAAGGGCCAAGAGTCACCTTTGGCTCCAGATCCAAATTTCTGGCTGGGTGGGATCCAGGGTTTTGGCTCAGCTTGTTGGAGAGATGCGAGCGTCTGCAAAACCTGGATCTGGAGCCCCAGCCTCCACCACAGCAGCACCACCTGGGTATGAGACCCCAGCACGGGGCCTGATCCTGCCCTTGAAGGTGGGCAGAGCTGGGGAAACCCACCCCAGCACAGCGACCAGCCACCCACACAGGCTCTGCATCCCACACAGCCTGCCATGGCTCTGCCTCCGAGCTACCGATGGCGAGGCTGAAGGAAGGGTCCCCCCGAGCACCCCCAGCCTGGGCTTCCCAACACCCCCCACTCCTCCCATGCCTTCTCCAAGCTGCTGGGAGCCAGACCCAGCAGGAGGGCTGAGAGGGTTGGGGGCTGCTCCTCCTCCAAGCCCACATGGCACAAGCCTTGGCACTCAGGAGGGAGATTTGGGCACCGTGCTCAGCACCCTCTCACCCAGGCTTGGAGGGGGGACACCACGGTTTTGTCACCCTATTCCCTGGAGCAGGGATGCCTGGAGCTGGTCCTGGTGCCCAGGCTCAGTGGGGTAACAACACCCAGGGCAGCCCCAAACTAGGCTCATACCAACACCTCCCCACGTCAGTGCTCCCACCATCCCCACAGCCAAAAGGGGCCCCTCCAGGCTCGGATGTTCCACGGTCACTTTGATGGCTATTTTTGCATTCCCAGCCCTGCTGGCGCTGTAATAATGCTTGAAAGGGCTGACATGCTCCTTCCAGCCATGCCCATCTCCCAGTGGCCTTCCCCCTGCTCCATTCCCGCACAGACGGAGTCCTCAAGGGCTGGGAGCCATGGATGCATTCGGGGGGACAGTGGGAGCAGGGGGGTGAGAAACTGATAAAGACCAAAAATTACATCCATTTCTTAAAGGAGAATTTGCTCTGCTGACCGGATCCTGCTCCTATTTACGCCAAGGAAGGCTGCCTGCTCCCAGCCTGGATTCCCACGGGGATAACCAACACCCACCAGCCGTGCTCTGTCCCCACTTCCTGGCCAGGGGGACACGCAGGGATCGGCTGTGGGCAGCACAGCCCTGGACCCCGCGAGGGAGGTGCCATGCGGGGCTGGATGTCACAGGATGGAGAGAGGCCAGCGGTCCCAGCGCCAACTTGCTCTGCAGGTTTGGCAGAGGATGGAGGGACCAGACCGACTCCTCCAAGAAAATCCAGCAGTCTTGGGGAAGGAAGGCGGCAGGAGGAGGGAGCACTCAAACCGGGGCCCCCGAAGCTCTGCTTGCCTGCCAAGCTGGGTCGGACCATGGCGCCTGGATGCACGGTGATGGGCACAGCTCAGCTGGCTCCCCGCGCCAGCTCCCGGCACCCGGCCGGGCATGGTCCTCGCAGCCAGCGCCATCCCCCCGGCAGGATGGGGAGGGGGAGCCCACTGGGCTAGGGGGGGGTCCTGGGCCTGCCCCGAGCCCTCGGCAGCCGGAGAACGCAGGATGGCTGGCGCCATCCGGGAGAGGCTGGAGGGGCTGCGGGCTGTGCCTCCCTCCCCAATGCCTCCGGGCAGCAGGAGATGGGGATGCCCGCTGGCACCCCTTCTCCCGCACCCGCTCCACCGGGGAATCCTGGTCGAGCTGAGCCCCACGGTACCGGTGAGACGCCTCCGGCCATTCCTCGGCTCCCTCCTCCGCCATCCCCCGGTTCACCCCGGACACCCGCTCGGCGGGGCTGGATGGGTCCGCAGGTGACAGGTCCCTTTCCCGCGGGGCCGGTTCTGCACGGCTCCAGCGCCCCATTGGTGAGAGCCCCCCTCTGCACTGAGCACCGCGGACCCCCGGGACCGCTTCCCCCCACCCCCACGCTGGGCACCGCGGACCTCGGGGACCGGCCCCCCGCTCTGCGCTGGGCACCGCGGTACCCCGGGGACCGGGGCCGCCCCCGCCGCTCTTACCCCGCTCCCGCCTCCTACATCCTCCGGCGGCTC
>WEKY01007065.1:528564-562552 GCA_013390045.1 Picathartes gymnocephalus | reverse complement strand
ATGCGAGTGGCGGCGGCCCCGCAGTGCAGCGCGGGCGGGCGCGGAGCGGCGGGAGCGGAGCGGAGCCGCCGCGGCGCCGCCAAGACACGGCGGTGGATTTTCCCCGGGAGCCAGAGCGGGCGGCGGCGGCGCAAAATGGCTCCGGTGCGGCTCTGCCGCCGCCTCCCGGCGCCCCGGGACCCCCGGAGAGGGGAGCGGGGGCAGCCGCACGTGGGGTCGGGGAGATGCCGCCGGCGGGGAACAAGGCGCGGGCTCTGCCGGGATGAGTGGTACCCACCCGTGGGCATCCCCTGAGGCACCCTGCGGAGCCGGGCTGGCACCGAGACAAGGGGTGCCCACCCGTGGGCATCCCCTGAGGCACCCTGCGGAGCCGGGCTGGCACCGAGACAAGGGGTGCCAGTGGGCACCGCCCTGGGTCACCCTGGGGAGCGGAGGGCACGCCCGGACCGTCACCCACCCCTGTCCAAGGGCACGCTGCCTGCCAGGGGAAGGGGACAGAGTGCAGAGACAGTCCCGGGGCACTGAGATAGCCCTGGGGTGTCGGGATAGTCCCTGAGCGGCAGGATGGCCAGAGGGTGCCAAGATAGCCCTCGGGTAGCAGGATAGCCCCGGGCACGGTGCGGCCCCAGAGGCCCAGCCTTCCCCAGCAGACCCGGGGCCGCCCGCTGCCGCCTGCCCGCCGAGCCGCTCACACCACACCCTGTAATTTGATAATAATTATAATAATAATAATTACAGCATGCGCGGGCTGCAAGTGCAGGAACAATAACCTGGGTAACGCCCTGCACGGTGGCAGGAGCAGCGCGGTGGCACGTGCCCCATCCTGGTGCCAAGCTGAGCCCAGAACAACCCCCCGTGCCATTTGGGAGGCCCTGCCCAATGCATGGGGGGACGCGGCCTGAGCAAGTGCCCTGCATGTGTTTTTAAGCCGTCGTGTCCATGTCCCAGTGCTGTGATCCTTAGCCAGGACAAGTCCTCAGGCTTTCCCACTCAGCAGGACACCCTGGCAGAGCCAGAGCCAGAGCTGGGGCTGCTCCCACTCCTGGTTTGCAGAGAGCCCCCACAAAAGTCCTGGTGCCCCCAGGAAGAGATCTCAAGTCCTAGACCCCTCCAGGCCCTGCAGCATCCTGCACTGCCGACACGGCTGCTCCTGCTGCATGCGGGGAGCAGAGCTCTGCCCCCTCCTTCAGCAGTTATATAAAAGGATTAAAATTTAATATGAACTTCAAAAGGGGAAGAATTGGGTGGTCGAAGGCAGCTGGCCTGGGGCCGGGTGTGGAGCAGAGGCACCTTGGGACATGTCCCAGCTCTGCTGAGCAGCAGCACTGCGGCACATGGAGACATCATCCAGCCCCATCCACGGGGCCAGTGCAAAGTGTCCAGGCACCCTGGGCAGCACGGGCATCCCATGAACCCACACCAGCTCTACTGAGCCATGGTCTCCCTGGGTCACAGTGGTGCACAGTTTCCATGGCACTTGGAGACCCCATTCCCCAGGGTCAGGCCCTGTCCCGCACCTTCACCTCTCTGCTGGCAACCAGGCAGCCCTTAATAATCCACCACCCACAGGCACAGCACCACCCACCCATCCTGGTGCCCACTGCCACCCTGCCCATCCCACGCCAGTGGTCCCCGAGGCAGCACATCTCCTCCTGTCCGGTGCCATGCATGTGGGTTGGAGTGCGCTGGAGAGCAGCCCTGTGCTGGGGGAGCAAGACCCCCAGTTGGGGGGCAGCTGATGCACCCTGCCCCACGCCATCCCCAGAACCCGCGGGGCTGCACCGCACCGCTCTGCTCTCCCGCCGGTGCAGCAGCGACAGCAGGGCTGTGCTGGCAGCAGCGATGAGCCAGGGCTGGGAAAACACCGTCTTCCGCCCACACAGCCGCCCACGGCCCCGCGGCTGCTCCGCCGCCCCCGCCGCGCCGGGGCTCCCGGGGAGGGGGCGGCAGGTGCGGGTTGAGGGTTGCGCCCACCACGGCCGCCCACCCATGGGCAGGGCAGGGCACGGGGCAGGGGGGTGCGGGCTCAGCAGCCCCCGGTGCGAGAGCCGCCCTGGGACAGGGTCCTGCCGCAGGAGCAGGGCTTGGCTGGGGGCCAAGTCTGCCCCATATCCAGCCCGGGGCAAAGGAATGTCTCGGTGAGGGGCAGAGGCACCCACCAGCAAAGAGACTGGGGAAGCCTTTGGCGCATGCATTTTTAATCCTGCCCATGAGCAGGAGGGGTGCAGCATGAGGCTTGGGGACACTGCAGGACAGGACTGGCCATGGGGACTCAGCCTCCTGGGCAGCCCAGCTCATGCCATGGGGGTCTTTGGTCATGCATGTCCCTGCAGGATGGGGACCCCCGGGAGACGACAGCAACCACTGAGCATCCTTCGCCATCCTGTCTTCCCACACCCCACTATGGCTCAGCTCCCATTGCTGGGCGAGTATCTCTCGCAGTGCCAGTGCCACTCTCCCAGTGCCAGTGACGCTCTCCCAGTGCCTGCAAGGTGGGGGGCAGGATCTGTGCTTGAGCAGGAACTGTGGGCGCGTGGGAATGCACAGAGAGCAGAGCAGGGTGGGAGGAGGGGGGTGCACGAAACCAGAGCTCCCCGCACGCTGCTCCCGATCCCTCACCTGGCAACAGGGACCACATCCCACCGGGACCGTGGCACCGGGGCAGGCAGGGGCAGGACCCTGGTGCCCACCCTGCTATGAGGAGGTGAAGGAGGATGCTCGGGCACCAGGCACCGGCCCAGGGGGGGCCGGCGGGGGCAGTAGGAAGCACTGGCCGATCTTGCGCAGGGTCTGTCCCAGGTCAGCGCGGAAGCGTCGGATGGAGAAGCAGTAGATGAGCGGGTCCAGGCAGCTGTTGAGGCTGAGCAGGGCCACACTCAGCGTGTGCAGCACATCCAGGGTGTCAGGGGGCCCACAGAGCGGTGCGGGGGACCGGCTGCCCACCCAGGGGGCCAGTGTCAGGTGGTAGGGGGCCACACAGACCACAAAGACCAGCAGCATCCCCAACACCATGGCACGGGCCTGCTGCCGGTGGGAGCCTGGTGAGGCCGCAGCGGGCACCGAGAGCGCCCGGACGATGGAGGCGTAGGTGCCCAGCACCACCAGGAAGGCTGCGGAGAAGAAGCCCACCATGGCGTAGGCATAGCCCCGCTGCCGCCCGTGCTGCTCGAAGCAAGCGATGGTCCCGGCGCGGGTGAGGAAGGTCTGGTGGGTGGCCAGGGTGGGCACGGCACAGGCCAGCCCCAGCAGCCAGGCCAGGGCGCAGGCCAGCGCGGCACCGCGGGGCCCCGTCAGCGGCAGCACCCGCCGTGCTGCCCGCACCGCGCAGAACCGGTTGAAGCTGATGAGCACCATGAAGGTGATGGCACTGTAGGTCGCCAGGTAGTAGGCGGCCCCGGCCAGGCGACACGCGGCCTCCGAGAGTAGCCAGTCACCCCCAGACAGGTAGTAGTGGATCCAGAGGGGCAGGGTGAGGTTGAAGAGGATGTCAGCCAGCGTGAGGTTGATGAGGTAGATGCGTATGGCCTTCCTCACCTTGCCACTCTGCAGGAAGACCAGCAATGCCACCAGGTTGCCTGGCAGCCCCACACACAGCACCAGGCAGTAGACGACGGGAACCAGCACGAACTGCACCGGGTTGCTGGGCGTGCACTCGCCGGGGTGTTCCACCAGCAGCGGTCCCGGCACCGAGCCGTTCATCCCAGGCTCCTGCAAAGATGGGGAACAGTCAGTGGCACAATCCTCAAGGACAGGGGAGGGACGTTGACCTGGACAGGACAACCTCTCTGGCTGGCACCTGCAGTAGCTGCTGGGCTCTGGAGGCAGAGCCCTGCGGGGATGCCATCATCTACTAGAAGGGCTCAGCTCTCACAGGGGATGAGGAGACCCCAGCTATGTCCCCCTATGCCACAAGGGAACCCAGAGGCAACTGCCCAGCTAGAGCTCCCAGGGAGTGGCAGGAACAGCTGCAGCACAGCCAAGGGACAGAGCTGTAGCTGGAGGCACCCGAAGGTGCCGCACTGGCTCCAGTCAGCAGCTGCGGGGCTTAACACCTCCCACGCAGCGTGTGCCTGTGAGGCCACCCACCCCAGCCTTCTCCCAGCACCCCAAATTCCCCACGGAGTCAGGCACGAGGAAGTCACCTCCAGAATGGAGAGGCCCAGGTATGGATGGGGGGTACAAGGACAGGGCCAGCATTCCTCCATGCCCCCCAGTCCTGCTCAGCGGGGTTTGCCTCCAGTCCTGGCTATGGAAAACCACAGTTGTGCTGCAGTGGCTGTATCCAGGGCTGCAGTTATTTCACCTCCCATCACTGCCTGCCCACACCTCGCCAACCAAGGCACTGAGTCACCAGCTGGTGTTTTCCAGTACGGCAGGGCTGGATACGGCACACGCAGCACCCAGCCCCGGGTTGAGGTATGAAGAGCACGAGCTGCTGAGCCTGGGGAACCTCAAAGCAGCCTATGGATCCCTCAGTGGTCCGCTTTTCCTTCTCCTTCCCCATTGTTAGCATCCACACCACGATTGTTACTTACCTTGTCTGGTTGGGCAGGAACGGCTGCGTCCTCTCCAGCTGCTCCTCACTCTGATCCAGCCAGGCTGGGGACAGCTTTAAGTGCTGGGGGAGGCAGGGGCTGCCTGACCCCCACCCACCATCCCAAGCTCCCCTGTGTTTTAGTGCCTGTGGGACAGCAGCTGGAGTGGGGAGAGCACCTGTGAGTGTATGTAATGGGGGATTCCCTGCTGGAGCCACCCTAAGATCCCCTGCGCCGGCTGACGGGGCTGGGGGCGTGTGGGAGTGGCCAGAACTGGCCTGCCTGACCCCCCCTCCGTGCCCCCAGCCACATCTAATACCATTTCCCAGGGCCCTTCTCCCACCCACGCCTGGATGAAAGCAGCAGAGGGTCAAGTTTCTGCACCCAGCAGCTGGGGAGAAGAGGGATGCCCCAAAGGGATCAAAGCAGGAATCTGCCTCCTCCTGGCTCTTTGTGCTTTTGTTGGCTTCAAAGCTGGTTTTAGGGGGAGCAGCCCTACAGGCCCCCCAAGCTCTGTGAGCATCTGACTCACTGCTTTGTGTGGCCTTGCAATTTGTGTGTGTTCCTTTGCAACACCAAAGGTGTCACCCCAAGGTAGTTCAGGTCCCACCAGGGGTACAGGGGTGTCTTACACCCCTTGCTCATCCCAACAGCCAGACTCTCCACAGAGCCATCCCACCACCCTTGTGGGAGAGACACCGGGCTCAGATGAACTGCGGTTCTTCCCGAGTGTGCTGTGCCCATCTGGGGTGGCAGAGGGTGGCTCCCAGTGGGAGCAAATCCACAAAAGATCCATGCCTGCCTGGGCACTCGCTCCTGCCACTCCCTGGATGTGCAGCAAGGGGCCTGGCACATTGCTGGATGGCTGCAGGTGGCCAAGGGATTCCACCCCAGATGGGCCCTTCCCGCTGCCCACCTGCCTCTGTGCCAGCTCCTGCACCAGCTCCCACATGCCCCCAGGCCTTGTCTCCAGGCACTGTCCCCAGGAACCAGGTCCTCCAGCCCCAGGACATCATCCCCTCAAGCCCCCAAGGTTTAGCGTGGCAGGGAGGCAGAAATAAAAAGGGAGGCAAAATATGAAAAACAAAAGGTTTTATTCCAAAATTTGAAAGCCCCCGAGAGAGCAGAGCCACCCCCTGCTCAGTGTGTCCAACCGCTGGGAAGAGCCAGACACCTTGTGCGAGTTTAGCAACAGAGCTGCTGGAGCAGTGCCACGGCAGTGTCACAGAGGTGCCATGGCCACCATCCCACAGCACCAGCCCAGGTCCTGCAGTCTGGGGACGACAAGCACCAGAGTCACTGGCAGAGGGAGGAGAGGACGCACTGTGTCTCATCAGCAAGTTACCCTGCAGGATGTGGTATCGTCCCTGAAACTACCATAAAGGCATTGCTTCCTGCCGGCCGAGCCATCTGTCCTTCCCACCTCTGGTCACTCGAACTTGGGCCGGGGGGCAGCCGGGTACCCGCGGATGTTGAGCAGCAGGAGGAGGCCGAGGCAGAGGGTGGCCGGGGCACACATGGCCAGCGGCTCCTGCAGCGCCAGCAGCGTGTAGATGGCACCTGGGCAAGGAGCAGAGTGTGGGAATGGGGGTCCCTGGCCGAGGGTGTCCCAAGACCCCACAATGGGCAGTGGGCGCCCACAGGCTCTCACCAATCATGACGACGCTGAGAATGAAGTTGCTGATCTCCTGCAGCAGCTGGGGCCCAAATGCCAAAAGCAGCCCGGCCATCACCTCCATCCAGCCCACGGCCAGCAGGTACCTGCCCGGCTCTGGCACAAACCCCAACTCCTTCAGGGGAAACACCTTGGCAAAGCGCACGAACTCTGATGCCTGGGAAGAGTGGAAGGGGAGCAAGGCACCCTTGAGCCTGGGGGGATTCAGCCCCTCCAGTGGGTCTGCTCTGCCCGGCCCTGCCCCATCCTCCAAGGGGATCAGCTCTGCATCCTAAATAAGTCAACCCCGCATCCCAAGGGGATCAGCCCCGCATTCCAAAACGTTCTGCCCTGCTGCCCAACCTGCCCCTTCCCTCCAGGGACTCTGGCTGACTCACAATGAACGGCTCAGCCCTGCACGCAAAGTGCTCCACCCTGAACCCCGGGAGCTCCAACCTGCCCATTCTCACCCAAGGCTCTGCCCCGCACGACAGGGTCAGCCCTGCACGTTTTCCCTGGAGCTCAGCCTTGCACCCTAAGGGCCTCAGCCCTGCACCCCAACCTGCTCCTTTCCCCCGGAGCTCAGCCCTGCACACCAAAGTGCTCTTTGCACCACTGCTCCCAACCTGCTCACTCCCCCCGGGCTCGGCCCTGCGCCCCCGAGCCCGCCGAGACCGTGGCCGTGCTCACCATGTGCCGGTGCAGGTCGGCGGAGAGCCAGTCCGAGACCTTCAGGGCGCCCGTGAGGAAGAAGAAGAGCCCAAGCAGGACACGGAGGGCGGTGAAGGCCGCCGCCATGGCGGGACGGGCGGGCCCGGGGGCGGAGCGGGGCGGGGCAGCCCGGCCCCGCTCTCAGCCCGATCCGGCGCCGTTCCCTGCCCAGCCCCGGCCCCGCACAGACAGAGACCCCCGAGCCCTTGGGTGCTGCCGGGGCAGGGGGAGCTCAGATGTGTAGCGTCGCCCCCCAGGCTGTGGCCATTTCCCCCCCGCCCCCGGGCCCCCGCCAGCAGCACCATCCCCCCACCAAAACAGAGCTGGAGCAAAAAGGGGAACTTCCCCCGTCTCCCGCAACAAATCCCACAGCTCGGGCTTCGTGGGCTCTGTGAGCGGGTGTGATCCGTGGCAACACCTGCTGGCTTGGGGTGCGAGGCGCTGCGGGGCCCGCAGATGAGGCAGGGTACAGGGAGCGCTGGGCACAGCTCCAGGGAGCAGGCAGGAGCCGACTGAGCTGCAGCAGCAGCAGCAGCTGGAATGCTCTGGCCCGGGGAGGCCGCTTTGGGGGGACGGGGGCGGCCGCGCTCCCCGGCCTCTGCGTCACTGCCTGCGCTGCTCCGACACCGGCACAGGCCGAGCCTCCCGGAGAAGGCAGCCCGGGGTTGGTGAGAGCCAGGCCCAGGGTCGCCGCAGGCGCCGACGATTGTGTAATTCAAGTGGAAATGTTTTTTTAATGCCAATAAATCATGAGAGGCCGAAGTGTTTTCCAGGCACGAGGAAGCACTGTGAGGCACAGGAAGCCTGGACCTGCACCGAGCCCAACTCAGTCACCACGTTGCAGGGGCTGCCATAGGCCCTGGGGCAGTGACACTATTTTTACACCTCGCAGCACATGATTCTTCAGCTGCTCACCATGATTTGGAGCTCAGGCTGGCACACCAACGACTGACAGCAACAGGCCAGGGCAGGCTCTAGACCTTCACGGCTTGGAAAGCTCCTTGGTTAGAAAGGAATTAAAAAATAAAGACCAAACCCTGAAAAAGAGATTGCAGCAGCTCAGTGCACATGCAGGGCTGTGACATCAAGGCAGCAGTCACTGCTTTCAGGATACTGTTCAAGCACTCAGCCTCTGATCTTTTATTGATTACAGAAGCTACTTAATAAACTATTTGGTAGAATGAGGTGTGAGCCCCACCAGAGAACCACCCCAGTTGACAGTAACAGCCAACACCAGCACCAGGGAAAATCCATCCTGTCTCTACGTGACACAGGCTGTGGTTTGCTCTCAGCAGGGAGTCGAGGAGGTGAAATTCAGCACATGGAATGCTGGAACAGTTTCACACACGAAGCAGCCAGTGCCACAACAGTGGAAACGAGGACAAATTATTGGAAAATAACTGAATCTGAAGAAAAAAGGCTGCACAAGCTGCAGTAGCTGTGGAGAAAAAGACACTGAACCCCAGCCCCTGCAGGGCAGCTACTGAGCCACAAACGTCACTGAAGCCTTTTCAGGATCCAGACAATACCACATACGTCATCAAATCAGAGTGAAACGCCTCAGATTGCCCTCAACCAGCTCCTGATTGCCTGAGAGATAACAGCAGCAGCTCCTAGTGCAGCACCGACCCTCCCTGCCATGAGCACTCCCAGGCATTCAGATACCTCTCAAGCATTTCATACCACTTTGCTACATGAAATTCAATTTATTTTCATGTTTCTAATCTGGCAAAGCAGGTCTCAGCCAAATGTTCACGACTTCATGCCACTGCAGGTGGAAACCCTGCTACAATGAGCAGAGCCACCACTGGTGTTTTTCAACATATTAAACAACTTGATATTTAAACAAAGGATTGTATTTAATGAATGACAGCATGAACCACGTATGTGCACAGTGCAGCTGCCAAAGCATCAAGTGAAGCAACATTAACCATGGCAATTTGTGCTGCAAGAGCTAAACCCAGGGCTGCTCTGCCTTCTAGAGAACTCTAACTCTTGGCATCTCAGGCTTAATTACTACAGTCATCATCAAGAAAGCTATTGAAAACCAACTAGATACAGGTAAACATCTGGAATTCTACAATACAAAACTATGCAACACGTAAAATGGGAGTAAAGAATGAGTGAAATGTCTAGAAATTCATGTTTCTCAGACCCAACCATACGACTCCACACTGACAGACTGCTTATTCACTGAATACCTTCCGGAATAAAACAGAAGTAATTTATAAAAATATTTAAATATTTTATTTTTAAGAGCTGTATGTTCCTGGTTCCTCTTCATTGGACTCAGACTTCTATTTCTGCAAGTGCAAAGCACACAATTAGATTGTGAAAGAAAAGACAGAAAACAGCAGAAACTACATGACATGGAATCACCATTCAAAATCACAGGCCATGTGCCTGCCAAATATTCTCAAGTATTCACATCAGATTTGAGATTAAATTAACACAATTCAAGTATTTTTAAGATCAGAAATGGCTTTATGTGTTTTCCTACCCCAGAGCAAGAAGCAGCAGTGACAAACCACAGAGGATTCAGTAAGAATTCACTGACTGAATCCCACTGGCTTCACACCTTACAGGTCTACTGTTACTTACCTGTGACTCCCGAGTTAAGGTACTCAGCATGTTGCTCCTCAAACAAGATTTTAAATATCTGAAGTTTCCCTTGTAGTTTAGTGGCAAATTAGAGGGAAAATGTTGTTAATTCCAGCTCTGCAAGTTGGTTTATTTCCCTGAACTGCTGTTTGCTGTGCTCCTGTACATGCTGATTTATACACCAGGTTATTTTTTAAATCCAATGTTTAAGTATTTCAGCAAATAGCTTTTTAACAAGGTTTAGTTGAATTAGCATCTGAGAAGCAGCTGCTCTATTCTCCTTTTCCCATGCTGACAATCACCAACTGCAGCCTGAGTGCAGGAATGGTCATTTCTTGTTTGACCACCTGCAGCACACAAAGGACAGAATTTATTTGCTGCTGCGGGGCTGAAAAGCTTCAGACAATGGTTACATTTTGGCTCTACAAAAGCAAGATGCAGAAACTTTATACAAAATTGAGATTAATCACGCATTTCAGGCAGGAATTACATAACTCAGCACACAGTGATGGGCTACCAAGCCCTCATAGCAGTGTATGGACACCAACTACTTACTTGTCCACCTGTTCCCTTGGTCCCTCCACACACCACTGGGCACGGTGCTGGATGTGCTCATGTTCAACTCCTCAACTGGAAAAACATTCCCAAGTTATTATACCCAGAGTGATTTTGAAATCCTTTGTACAAACCCACATCTAGAAAGGTATTTTTAGCTGCTGCTGTCCAGATATCAAGCCCAGATGGAGTCAGGGTAGCTCAAGCCCACAGCGTAACAGCAGGGACTGTGTTCTACCCTACACATTTAACATATCCACTTGTCCCAACTCCTCAGTATCCCCCAATTCAAAGGTACTCAGTGACTGAACACGAAGTGTCCAAAAACCTTTATTATTTCATCCATCCAGGACAAAAAAAGCAATACTTACTTCCCATGGATGAGCACTCTGGTGTCACTCAGCTTTCATCTTCACCTAAAGGATAACAACCGAAGTTATTAGAGTCATACACAGCAAATTGTGACCATTTCAAAACTAACTTAAAAATAAGGTTTTAACATACATGGACTGATTAGTTATGAGGGGGAACTTATCAATTATTCCAAACTATTACGTGGAACAATAAGGGGCAGATATAGGCTAGCCTAAACACTCATCAAGAGCTGAAGGAATATGCAGGCAGTTGCCTGAAGAACTGCACCCTGAGCACAAACCATAACCCCAGTCTGAACACAGTGAGGTTTGATTGCAGCCAGAGGTATACTATCCCTTATGTGAAGGCATTAATTTTGTCAGCTACTTCAAGTCTATGACCCTATTTGTCTCCTGTAGCAATGTCCCCTCTCTTCCCCTTCCTGAGGGAGTGCAGTGGCCCTGGCCTCTTGGAGCCCTCTTGTTCTATAGTCCAACATGTGCTTCAGAAGCCAAAGGCAGACACTAGAGTTTGGCAATGTCACTGCTTTTATCCTCAGCAATGTTCTTCCCGCCTCACGACCCACCCCCCCCTTTACTACAGCTGAGGGCAGCCTGCCATGGTAAGAGCTGGGGATGTGGTGCAAGGCTCTGCACAGCTCCAGTTGGGAGGCAGATCCCACCACGGGCACAGCATGATCTGACCAGGCAGGGACAACTTCAGGCTTTAGTCTCCAACCCCCCACCCACCTGGGTTTCCTCACAGCCCTCAGGAGCAGGAGAGTTATGCACATTTTGTTTTCTCTCCCATAGCAACAAACACCATGCATAAGGGATACTATATCTTTGTGCATCCTTTGAAAACTGCAGATTCCCTGCTAGCCACACTCCTCCCAGCCCTCCCCAGTTAGCTCTTCAGTACTGGTGTTCAGAAGCAACATTTATAGAGATGGGGTGTTCACAGACCACTGCGGGATTGCACAGCCAAGTCCTAACGTGTCAATCATTACCTAGCAGCAATGACACAGGTGGGAGAAGGCCAATCCTCCCTTTTTTTCCATTTCCAGGCAGCAGCTCTTTAACAGCCCCACTAGCTGGTATGGAGAGTGAAAAAAATCTGAAGCTAATTAGCTGATTCCAAAACTTGCTGGTAGTGGAAGAAGCCAAGTGATTCCCCAGAGCAGCATACTTGGATGCATCCTTCCCAACATGCTCAGCCTCACTGAACATAATGGAACAGAACACTGGCCTTCCTGATCATGTCACTGCAGCTGGCAATGATTAACAGAGACATGCAACCCCATTACTGCTCCAGTCCTAAACTACTCACAGGCCTCAGTGTTTAGCTATGGGGAGAACTGCAAGCAAATCAACACTTTGTATGCTTAATGTTACAATAAAGCCCCATCCACGCTGTGCTGTGCTCTCCTGCCAGCACCAGGCTCTGCTTGGAGGGCCTAGCAGTACACAGATGTATTCTGACACCACACTTCTGAGCTTCAGGTAAGCTTTTGAGAAAAAGTGTATTTCACACAGATAAAACCAAGATGAAACACAATGCAAGCACTTGAATGTCATTTCTTGTACCCACTTGTTACAGACTGACTTAGAGTAGACATGATTAAGTTTGCTACCACACCAAGTTTCATTACTGCAGCCAGAGCTGGTCTGAGCCCCATGGTTCAGTCACAAATTGCTTGCTCCAAGAGTGTCAAAAACCTGCTTAGTTCAAGTACGTAGAAATGAGGCAGATGTGCCAATAACCCCTCCACGATATTCCTGCAGGTCAAGTATCCAGAGCACACTGGAAAAACTTAAGACAGATCTTGAGCAATGGTTTAAGATCACTCATTCAGTTTTGGTACCTGACAGCACAGTGGCTGCCAGCAGGTTTGTTACTGGATCCCAGTCCCAGGTAAGGATAAGCCATCACAAAATGGATTCAAGTCACAGGTAAAGGTAAACCATCACGAGAAGCCAAACTGACTCTTGTGACAAGATGTCACTGTGTAACCAGCTGGCATGAGCTACACTCACTGGGGTGTAACCCAAGACCTATTGCCATTATCTTATGGTGCAGCTGCTACTTCAAGGGTTCAATGGAACATGGAAAGGTGGCTACAGTGGAGGGCAACGTGGTCCAGCAGATCCCTGTTCACCCGCAAGAGTCCTGCCTGGAAGGTAACAAAGAAGGGTCCAGAAGTGACAATAATACCAGAAACAAGTATGCAAAGCAGAACTTTGCAGAACAAGGGAAAACACATTACAACACCTGTGAAATAAACTGAGTATCAGACAAGAGCCAGATCATTTGCTGGAACAAGGGACCTTGAAATTCCGGTTCTAGAGCTAATGCAAAAGAGCTGGAGATCAGCATGTCTGGATGTCTGGCAACGTAAGCATGTTAATCCTGGAATGCTATAGTCAGGAGTTCCAGTAATGAAGAGTTTAGAATTACATCCCAAGACTGATGAAAAATGAAATTATACATTACACTACCAAGATGACTCTACAAGGCAGAAGTACAGAATCTCATCACTGTCAGTTAAAGCAGAGGAATGCATCAGGCTTGTCACTCAAAGGTTAAAATAAAGACTACTGCAATGTCCAATAAGCTCTATGAAACCCACAGGGATATTCAAATCAAGCACTCATTTATGTCCTCAAAAATATTCTGGATCAATCTCAGAGCTGCTTGTACCAGTAGTTTGAGGTGACTCTCACATAGCATACACAAGGCAAGAGCAGCGGTTACTAACACATTCCCACCAAGCCAAGACTCTACACAGGGATGAGCTGCAGATGGGCCACTTCATCACTGCAGAAAGTTTAAATGTGTTTGTTTCCAGGCACTGAGAGCACGCTGTCAACTGCTCAAGTGAGTTTAAGATCACACTCCCTCTTCCCCACAATGCTCATTTAAGAATATCTTCGTTACACTGGAACTAAGAAAAATCCACCCAAGCCGAGTCGTATGCACAGAGGAATCGGGTCTGGAAATCCTCACCTAAGAACCACAGTAAGTTACCTGTTGCCTCTAAATGAGACAAAAGCTTAAAACCGAAAACCACGCAGTTTTGATGCAAGCTCAGCATACAAGTATGGAGTGCTGCACTGTAATTCCACAGTCAGAAGTGTGATGTCAGAATACCCACAGTATAAGATTACATAGAAAGTCACCAAGTTATATTATATTGCTTGTTACCTACCTGTATGCAGTCGGCAATGAGAATCTTGGAGCAAGCAGGAATACTACATCCGGGTCCTAATGTCCATTGCCATTTGTGGTACTACGTTCCTCACAGTTATGAACTGCAGAAATGCTGGCTAAGTGCAGTTATGTAGCAGGCCACTAGTTTTAAGTGTAAATTGCAGTCTCAAACTCCAGCAAGAACTTGCTGCCACAGTAAATGGTTGCCAAGGAGAAGCCAAGAATTTGTCTACCACAAAAATACCACAAAATCTCAAAAGCATTTTCAATTTCTCATCAGCTGTATAAATGATTAGTGTAATGTATCTATGCCAGAAGGTAAGATTATTCTCTATTCATTTCTGAGAAAGTGTGAAGACATATGTATAACGATACCAGTTTCTACTTGCTGCAGTTTTTAGAGCTCCAAGTGTCAAAATGGGCTCAATTTTGATAAAACAAGCTAAATTGCAACAGCCAATGTCCTCCAAGTCCAGTGTTATGTGATCCAGACCATCCAAAAACAGGTCTGACCAGCAAAGCACTTTTCTGAATTATTTTAAAAGATTCAATTATATAAATCTGAGTTCATGAAAAAAGTCCAAAACCTCATAGGAATAGATCAAAGAACGTCACTTTCTCGCCTCCCACATTTAGTAACTTTTATCAGATTTTAAAGTTGACATGTTTGCCAGCTTTTAAGACATCATCTTTAAAAGGTCTTGTAAAGAAGTTGGCTAGTTCATCATATGCCTGTTTAGTACATGCAACTCAAAGCAGAAATTATTTTAGAAATTCTGCTTATGCAGCTACAACAGAGCCAGATTTAACCAAACTTTCAGATGTTTTGAAAACTGCCAAATCTTTCAAATATATTTACTAATCATGGTTTTGCAACTCAGCTATTTTAATACCTAGCAACAGTAGCTTACATACAAAACAGGGGTACCCAAAGACAAGCTCTGTAAGGCACAAAGACAGCAGCATCCTTCACTCTTCCAAGTTACAGAACTACAAAAGAACATACTTTAGGATATGCACCAGCATCTCTTTTAATAAAGAATGACATGTAATCTGAAAAATAAACTGAAAAAATTAATTTAATGTTCACGTTCAGAATTCCCCACCTCGGACACCATCACCTTTTGAGGGTGTCCCATGAACACCCTCCAGAAAAGATATTGTTTAAAACTGCTTCAATAATGCAAATTGCATCGACACTGCTCATTTGTAAACTATCCAAAACAAGTAACTTCCAAATACTGGATCTGCAGCTTAGGAACTGCCAATTTGGAATTTCCTCAAGAGCAATTCATTGCTGTAGCATGTTATCAACCCCCAACCTTTTCTGGGTAAACAAAAAGCATTCACCAAACAAGCTGAATCGCTCTTTAGTGAGCTTCATGTTCAACATCAGTGTTACCTGTATCAGCATTTCCCAACTTGCTATTCTGTCATTTAGCGGGTAACAGTACTTCAAGAGGGATCAGACATCTGTACCCTAAAACCCTGCAATCTGATATAAGTTTTAACCACAGGGAAAATTTAGCAGAAAATTTAGAATTAGCCAATGCTTAGCAGAAAGAATGGAAAGGTATTGGGAAGATTACAGCTATTCACAGAACTCCAGTGGTTGGGGATCATGTGAAGGTACAGCCAAGCTATGTTTACCTACTTTGTGCCAAGCAGGTTGATGTATCCTGCATTAACACCAAGGTATTTGACACTGGGAAGTCATGTTCCCAGTTTACCTGGTACATTGTAATAATAAGCAAAGCAACTACCTTACCAATGAGTCCAGAATGCTTTGAAAATCTTCTGGGGCTTAATAAAATGAACAGCAAACTAGCGAATTCATCAGATCTTCTACAAAAAGAACCTTAAAGGGAGTTTATTTGCACTGTGTAGTATTAACTCTTAAAACTCCAGATTCAGATACTACTTTTGAAGCATTATCTCCAAACATCAATAATAAAAGAGCGATAACCATCATGCAAGCAAGCTGATTGCTGTATTTTACATACAGGATTTTAGGATTTGCCCACCAGCTACACGATTTAAGAATAGTACCTGCAGTCCCCATAATACAAATGATTGTATTCTGAACTAGGCAAATTAGTCCACTGTTAGCATGAGGACATAAACAAGTTAACCTTAATCACTTGAGTAACACTTCTGGTCTTTTTGCCAAGCAATTTCAGGCAGGTATACAATATGGAGCAAGGCCAGATCCTGTAATCTCAAGACAGCTTAAGAGCATATAAATATCACATTAACAATCCTTTAGTGAGGAAGTCAGCCAATACAAGGCATTCTATGAATTTATTTTAAAATAAACATTCTAGTCTTCTGCTTAAAGTCTTTGAAAGATTCCAAGCAGTAACTGCCAGGGTGGTTAAGTGCTACCAACCCACCACCCATAGCTAAAATATGGAATTCATTACTGCACTGCTTGCAGTGAAGCTTTAAACAATGTATCTTACAGCATTTGTAAGAATTGCAGCACAATCACTGCTCAAAAAATCTGCACCTACTGCAAAGTTCGGCTACAATTTAACCCAATCTTTGGCTAGAGAGGCACTGTGAGAAGAGATCTCACTCTTCACTGCAGTTCCACACCCTGGTCTAGGTCCGACCTCAGCTCGAGGCTCTCAGGTTACTGTGGCAGGTGTGGTATTCAGCCTCATCTGTTTAACCACGACTGGCAAGAAGAGTTACTACATTTAGTTTTCTATTTATTTGAAGCACAGTAAAAAAAAGGTTGGTACACTTTGGGTATTCAGTGGCACAAGGTACACTGCCATCAAGTTAGGGACGTTATACATCAAAAAAACAGCTAAATTTGATTTTGAAACACTGCATTACATAATTAAATTGTACTCGCCCAAACAGACCACTTACAAATATTAGGTCAGTAAGTTTCTAACATCCATAAAAACGTAGCTTTCTTACTAAAATGCAAGAATTAAGAAGTCGGTGTCTAAACAAGACAGACAAAAACAAACTGGAATGAAACTACAGGTCACATCTAAAATCGGGGCTTTTTGTTTGGGGCTTCATATTCTTCTCTCCCTCTACCATATCCTGCTGGTGCTCCAGGCCCCATTCCTCTAGGACCCTGGCCACCCACAGGCCCCGCACCTCCCTGCCCAAAGCGTTCAGGACGCTATTGGAACAGAATTAACAGTTCATTATAAGTAGTTGATGTCCATGTGTGTTAAGTATATATTTTTAGAAGGTTCCGTAGTCAAGGTTCGTCGATACAATCACCATTGAGCCGATCCACAGGTACCGGGAACATAGAAAGGAAAAAAGGGTAATTTAAAAATTAGTTTATTGTAATACATGCCTTGAGGTATGTTCCCACTTGATGCATTCTCATACATCTGTTACAAAGAACAGATCCTCCCTGCAGTGCTAGAAATGTAAGCATTAGTGCAGATGTGAATTAACAACTTTTCCAAATGAGCTCTAGCAAAATTTTCAACCAAGTTAATGCAAATAGCTTGCGAACTTCTCACCTGTAGTGCAATAAAAGCTCAGATTACATCACTGTCATTTCCAAATAAGCCTAATGAGAGAATGCAGCTCCAGTCGGCTGAAGCAGGAGCTGACATTCATCAAATGTTAACAGAATGCCTACTCACCAGGACTGGCATGTGCTGTCTAGAGACCATGTGCTTTTCAAGATGGGGTTAAGACTACGATCTGCTGACTAAACTGCAGAGGCCTTTGGCAGTACCAAAACTCATTGTGAGCACTACTGCATTGCAAGAAGAAAAAAAAAATGTGAAAAAAGCTACTGACCAGTGCTTTACCTAACCAACGCAACTGCTTGAGCAGAGACTGGCACTTGTCAAACCCCACGTACTCCGGAGCTGCTGGTGCTGCATCAGATGCAAAACGTGTTCCAAGCATTCAGTGTTTCCAGTCAGAGCTATGCACAGAGGGTTGTGTGCATCCAGGCAGTACCTCCCTTCCCACCCCACCTTCACCACAAGCTCTTGGAAAATTCACAGCTTCACAACAATTGAAAGGTTTCACACCAAGCTGTAACAGCTAAGTTACCCTGCAATAAAGCAGAGACTTCAGGTCTATTTACTAGTACCTCTAGTTGCATGTACTTTGTTCAGTTACTGTATTACTAGGTGTGATCAGCATTCAACCTACAAAACTTACACATTATGAGGTCAAGCAGAGCTTTAGACTTTCATTTCAAGCAAGGTTCCCACTACTGAGTCACAGAACAATGGTAGGTGGTTTGTTACAAAAAGCATCTGCAACTGAAAATGCACACTTCAAAGCTCCTGACTTCTGAAAGTCAGCATCAATCCTTCCAAGTAAGGAGTTTCACAAATATTACTTAAGTTATTTCTGCCTGATTCATGGCAGCTTCAGCTCATCTCCAGTTCTGTTTAAAGGTATCAGCCCAGGAAGTGTGACAGCATTGTGTGGCAGAGATCCCCAGCCTAAGAAACTCCAGGCAGTTAATCCACCTCACTGTCACATCTTTTGACCAGATCACATTTCAGGTATTACACAAGTTCAACGTGCACCTGTACCACAGTTTTCAGGAGAAAAATGTACATAGTATCCACCACACACTGCCTAACTGCTCACAGGAAGCCCGGGAACTGCTTAGATATCAGTAGGTTATTGAGATACCTTAAGGCCAACAGCACTGTCTACTGAATCAATGATGCTCTGTGAAGTTACCATTCCAAAGATATGTTCCCCAAAAAGATAAAACAGAAGATATCTGACAAGCTACTGTGGTAGCTCAGCTCATTAAGCCAGAGGCCTAAACCCACCCAAAAATCATTTAGTTCAGCTTGTGCTACAAGTGTTCACCCTTTCAGGAAGGTGAAAGCACACTGGTATCGCCACCTAAGCCAACAGATTCCCATCCTGCCCATTAAGCACTTCTGTAATCTACATCCTTGGTGCCTCAGGGTAGGAACACCAAGCAGGTTCCAAGCCCAGTCACACATGTAGCGTGACAGAAATAGTACAGTTTGGAAACATACCTCGGAACAGGAGATATGCTGTAGCTTTAGCAGGCTCTACCTTTGTGTCATGCCCAACACAGGAAAACAGACCGGGCTATCATTTCTTTGGGAGATAGGAACCACAAATGGCTACAGGACAGCTGGAACATGCTTGAAGCTAAAAACCAGCATTTCTCCTCTTCTACAGCAACATCAGCAGAGACTAAAGGATATGCTGTTTACCATTGATCACTTAAGTTAATCTGCTGCTGGAACAGACCTGAGCGCAGATTTTTGACTGAACAGCACACCCAGACCAACATGCATTCAGCCTACCTAGGCTTGGAAGGGCCAAAACAATCAGTGTCACACATTGGGAAGGAGAACAAAAAATCTCTCTTGTCCATCAGTACAGAACATGAAATTACTGAAAAGCTACTGCATTAAGTATTTTGATAAAGTTTGTCAGATTCTCTAGAATTCATAAAAAATCCTTCCAAGCCTAACAGTGACGCAGAATTTCCAAAGTCCAATGTAGTCAGTTAATTGCAAATATGCTTAAGAGCACATTTGAATTCACTTACAATTTCTGAGTGTGCAAGCTACCGTAAAGGTTATCAACTACTCTAGTGCTACACACTGCCACACTGTCCTGTGGTAAACACCTGACAAGAGAGTCAGCAGTTAACAGTGATATTTCCACAACCATCCGAACACTGGAGAACTCATTCCCAACCACAACTCCCTTGTGCTAAGCTAAAGCCACGACAAGATACGTTACCATGTCACTTCCCATCATAGAACCACTCATGGCTGCTTGGCCAACTCCTGGATTAGCTTCATAACCTATGCCGCCACCACCTCCCAGAGGTGGGAATTTCTGGGCTGCTGAAGCATAAGGATCTAAGAGAGAGAAATATATAGTCATATTCTGACAATTTCTAAGTTAGCTACATGAAGTAATTACTTAAAAGATTGTTTACCTCCCATGTTCATTGTGGCAGCACCACCCATTCTCATGTCTCGCTCCCTCTGCATAGAAGAAACAACTTTTAACTTGGATAAATCAACCACCAAAGCCCAGACTTTTCAGGAAACAAAGCACATGTACAGCTGACTACTGCCACTGCCCGTACATAAACACAGTGCAGTCACCAACCCAAAGGAAGCAAACCACAGTGACCTCAAAAATATATCAACAGAATTCCTGAACACAGTAATGTATCCCAACCCCACAATGATGTCACTTACTGGATCCATGTAACCCATTCTACTATAATTCTCTTCCCTCTGTCTTCTCATCTGCTCTTCCATCTCCCGCTGACGGATCATCATCTCCTCCTCCCGCCGGCGACGCTCCTCCTCCTGCCTAGTCACCCCAAAGCAGACTGTTAAACCCCAGGAGTGCAGCACATTGAACACACACCAACATCACTTGCTCCAGCAATATAAAGGCACTGAATGATTACACTTAAGCAAAAACACCATACTCTACTATGCTCAAATATTTGAGGAGAAACTTACACAGCAGCTCAATTTCGCAAACACAAACTGAAGCAGCAATGGTGTTTCTTGAAAAATAAAAACTTTCATATGTAAGTAATTGGGAAAAAAAAAAAAAGGCATAAATATAACTTTGAATAAAATCCCATGAAAGCCAAACTAACCTCAGCTGAATTTCCTTGCGTTTCTGCATTTCCTGATTATGGAGCTCTTCCATACGCCTCAGCTCCTCCTGGCGCCTCATGAGGTCTGCAGGAATGAAGCCTGTGAGCAGCTTTTTCACGAAATGTCACATTTTAATTATATCTGAATTAGATCTGCCCCATAGCTGCACTGTGGCAGGAAAGTACCTTCCAGTGTCACCGTTCTTACCAATACACTGAAACAAGTATCAAAAAACTACCAGTTCCTCTTTTAACTCTTGAAATTCTCAAGTTCACAGTCAGAACCATGAATTTACTCACTAAGCCATTAAACAGTCATATATTTAAGCTAGCATTTAAAACAAAAAGATAGTAAGAGTTCAGAACCAATTACCTTGACGCAGGAGGTTTGCCTGATGCTCATGATAAGCATCTTCCATCTCACTTTCAAGTTTGTCCTTGGCATCTTTCATGTTTTTCGCCACCTGCTCTCTCTGCTGCTTTTCCATTTCATCTAAAGACTTCCATCTCTGCGAATATTCAAATTCAAAACTGCCAGGCTGAGCAAAACGGGGAGGAGTCTCTCTTTCCCTGCAGAAAGGAAGATGCTCAGACTGGGCAATTCTGGAAACTCAAGGTCAATACAAGATCACAAGCATAGTAACTGAATTATCAGGGAACATCAGGGGCACTCTGAGAATACCTGAAAACCATGGGAGAGAGAACTGGCTGTGATGGAAGTGCTGCATCTTACACACTTAGACAACAGTACTGGATACAAATAATTATCACAGCATATATGGAGACCCCTGCATTATCACATCCAAGCAAATCTTCAGAGTGCTTGTTTACCTCATTCTTAACTGTCTTTAGACACTTCACTGCTGACAACTGCAGGTGCAAAATCCTCAAACAAGACAGGCTTTTGCCCGAGCAGGCACATTCTAGGTGGATTTTTCCAGTGTCAAAGGCAAATAAGAGCCTCCACTTTCACTTAAATAGTTCTCAAAATGCCTGAGGGCCAACAGCTTGTCATATAAAGAAACTGGAATTGAAAATTCAGTAATTAATGGAACAAAATTTCCAACTTCAAAAGCTTTCCATTCATTACCAATATAAAGTATTTCAACATTTTGGAACACTGTATTAATCCACATTCTCAAAGCTGCCTCTAAACCACTTCCAATTTTTGATCAAAGCAAAGAATTTTGAACCCTTTCTAAGCCAAACAAGACTGACTGGATCTCCCTCCCTGCATTCCTTTTTGTGATTTGGGAAAATATCCCTACAACAAACAGGTTTAATATACAGATTCTAACACAAAACGGCTGTATCAGAAAAGATTTCTCGACTCTTTAATACTTCTCTATACTCTTTGTTCCTTTATGCCAGTAGTCACCTCATAAGGCTAATCCACAGGCCACAAGTTTATGCTAATCATGGAATGAGTTAAAATTTTAGTTTCTTTCTCATTTCAAACCATGAATGTAAATTTCCAAGTTCCCCATGAGATCATCAACCAGAGACATGCCTTAAGGGAGACGACAGCTCTCAACAATAACATGAAACAGTTCAAGTCTGATTTTTCAAGTTTCTACATACACCAAAACCATCTGTTGAACTGCTGTTTCCTTACAATACAATAGAGGAAACTGCTTGTGTAATACTTGGTGAATACACTAAACAAATCATTGTGTTAGTTTAAATTATGAACGAAACACCCCTCAAGAACTGGAAATAGAACCAAAAATCTAAAGCCTGTTTCTGAAAAATTTTCTATATTCCTCAGTGCCAGGGACAATACTACTTAAAACACCACTGATATCGTCTTTATATCAAAAGACAGTGCCTACTTTTGATACATCGGATTCTTCTGAGCAAGCTTTTCTGGAAGACCATCTTCATCATCCAGTTGTTCCAATGGTTCCACAATAACTGGCCTGGGAGTGCTGAACAGAAAATACCCGTTTTACTCCTCTAAATGCCTTTATTCTGAAAAACTAGAATCCTACAGTCTTTATTCAGCTTAAAACTAAAGAATCCTGGCGAAGTACTTACGTTGTCAACAAAAACACCCCCTCAGTACACCGTTCAAACGCCTTCCTTGCAGCTGGCTTTGATGCAAACTCAACAATGCCTTTTCCTGTTGATCTACCTCGATCATCTACAATTACAACAGCTCTTTCCACCGGACCGAACTGGGAAAAAGCTTCCTCGAGCAACTCGTTGGATACATAAGGTGAGAGGTTCCGCACCGACAGGGCAGCGGCATGAGTGGCAAAGCGAACGCGGAGCTGCCGGCCCCGCATGGGGGTATCGTCCAACTCTGCCTTTGCGATTTCTGCAAGAGCTCTAGATTCCTGGGGGAAGTTCAAAACTCAGTTTTAGAAAACTAAGTTGTACATCACCACTTCGCGAGAACAAAGCGGATGAACACACAACAAGAATGCCTACCAATTTAATGAATCCAAAGCCTTTCCCCTTGTTGATAAAAACTTCTCCCGGCTCCCCATATTTGGCAAACAGTCTTTTAAAGTCTTCATCTGTGATATCAGCAGGCAAATTCCCAACAAACAACCGGCAGCGCTGTGTGTATGTCTTCTCCCCGGGCCGCCTCAAGAGAGAGAGGTTCGCTTTAAACCCCTACAAAGAATCAGACCAGTTCGAGGCATCACTGGGTGCTTGCACATCAAGTTGTGAGGAGCCCTGAGGAGCCCCGGGGAACCCAAACCGCAACCCCGGGACTGCAAGGGGCACCGCGAGGAGATCCAAATCATAGTACCGTGCACACCACGAGGGTCACTTCGAGGGAACCCAAACACAGCCCCGGGCAACGCAACGGGACGCAAACCACAGCCCCGAGACCGCACTGAGACCGGGGACCGCTCGGAACCCGCGGAGGCGCCGCCGCCTCTCCCCCGCTCCTCCCCTCAAGATGGCGGCGCGGGCGCGCGGAGCCGCCGCCATCTTGTGCCTGAGGGACGTGGAGGGGGGGCCGTGACTCACCTCGTCCGACAACTTCTCGCTCCTTTCTCCCGAGCCCTGCTGTGCCCCGAGGTTCTGCTGGCCCTGGTGCTGCTGCCCGCGGCCCCTTGGCTCCCCGCCCGGCCCGCCGCGGTGCCCCGGGCCGCCCTTGTGCGGCCCCTGCTGCGGGCCGCCTGGCCCCTTGGGGCCGCCGCCGGGAGACTGTCCTTGTCCTTTCTTAGGGCCGCCGGCCGGCGTGGGGCTGGGGCTCGGCTTGGATTGCGGCTGTGGGCCGGAGGGAGCCGAGGAGGGAGCCGAAACCGGCGGCTGCTGCTGTGGCTGCTGCCCCGCGGGAAGCGCAGACGATGGAGGCGCTCCCGCCTGGCTGCCGGTGGGTACCGCCGTGGTGGCGGAGGCTGAGGAGGATGAAGAAGGCGGAGCAGAGGTGGACGTGGGCGGCTTCGGCGGTTCAGGCTTCGGGCCTCCTCCCGGCGGGCCACCCGGGCCTTGCGGACCGCCCGCCATCGGGCCGCGGTTCTGTCCCATGCCCATGCCGGGCGGCGGCGAGCGGAAATCATGGTTGGGGCCGCCGCGGCCGCCACCGCCGCCGCGTCGGTGAAAGCCGCCGCCACCGCCGCCACGGCTACGGAAGCGATCCCGCGACATGGTGTAGCGGAGGGATGAGGCGAAGATGAGGACAGAGCTCCGACCGCGGCGGCTGCTGCTGCTCAGCGCCCACTGCGCAAAATGGCGGCGAGCTGGACGGCCTCGCCGCCGCCTTTGTCCGTCCCTAATATAGTGTCCCCGCCCCCGGAAGCCCCCTCCTCCCCGCCAGCCAACCACCTGCGCCGGCCCCGGTTACTGACAGGTGAGTTCACCAATAGCATGTCGTAATTCCGCTAACTCTTTGATCTCATTGGTAACGAGCCTGCCCTCTGCCCATTGGCGCGTTTGACCGCTGACGTTGGCACGGGACGGTCCGTTAACCCCCCGCGTACTGATTGGGCTGTTTGAGCGGCGGGAGGCGAAATCACGGCGGGAGCGCGGCTCGTGATTGGTTGGCTCGGCTGTCAGTCAGGCGGAGGAGCAGCCCCGGCCTGGCCGGTGCGGCGCGTCAGGTTGCACTGTACCCTGGCTGTGGCTGGAAAAATGTCAAATAAACGTATTTTCAGCTACAGTTCGCTGCTTCGGCGTGGCCGGAGCCTTTGCCTCTGCTTTGAAACCCAATCTGACATTAAAAATGTCCGATTTATGCATTCAAGTGTGGTAGTGGAACCCCGGCGCCAGCGTGGGGATTCAGATTGTTTTGTGTGAAAAGTCGGGCAGGGAAGCACTAAAGAAGAACCCTGATCTGGGAACAGTGATCCGCGGTTTCCAGACGCCCTGGAAAACCAGAACACGGCTTGGTGCGAGCAAAAAGCGACGCCAGTTCCCCAAAATGTACATGGCGCGTTGTGAGGTGAAATACAGAGCAGTTGTACCAAGGCCATAGTGGTTACAGTACCGACATTCCATGTTCTATTACAGAAAACAGGCTAAAAGCACATTCCATCTCTTTAGCATCCCTGGTTTCAGCAGTGCTGTGCGGGAGACACAACGTGACACCAGCACGATGCTTTTATACCTTCCCTTCACCGCTGTTTCAGTCCATCTCCCTTTTCAAGCTCCCAAGGATGTTTCACATTTAGTTTCAGGTCTGGAAAAAACAAAAGCAAACCCCAAGGCCAGTTTCATTCTTCATTGAAGCATGGAATGACAGAATAATTTGGGTTGGAAGAGACCTTAAAGTCCACCCTGTTCCACGCCCTGCCATGGGCAGGGACACCTTCCACTGTCCCAGGTTGCTCCAAGCCCTGTTCAGCCCAGCCTTGGACACTTCCAGAGATGAGGCAGCCAGAAATTCTCTGGGCAAGGTGTGCCAGGGCCTACCCACCCTCAGAGGGAACAATTTCTTCCCCAAATCTATCTGGATTCCCTCTGTCAGTGGGAATCCATTCCCCTTTGTCCTGTCACTCCAGGCTCTTGTAAATTGTCTCTCTCCAGCTTTCCTGTCAGCTCCTTCAGGTACTGGAAAGAATTAGGTCTTCCCGAAGTCTTCTTTTCTCCAGGCTGAACAATCCCAGTTCTCCCAGCCTTTCCTCACAGGAGAGCGACAAAACAAATTTTCCTGTGGCTTTATGTTTTTTAAATAAAAAGGAGCTAGTGTTTGATGCCAGCTCCAAATCAGTGTTGTACGGGCTTTGGGATTTCAGCCACTTCCAAGCACCGCAGGATGGAAAATCCAGGTTGTTTTAAAGTGGATTCTAGCCGTGGCCCTGCTGCCGGCAGTGAGTGTTTCCACCACGAGGTGTCTCAGAGGTTAAATCACTGCAAGAACAAATTTGGGACTGGCTCTTATCACACACAAACAACTGGCATCGCCTCGCTGTCACAGCTGGTTCTGTCTCTTCAGGAGACAAATAAGATTGAGTGGGAAAGGGTTGAGTTTGCCTTTGTTGTGTCTTAAGCATAAGTGAACTGTATTTTAGGGAGCTCCTAATTTTTATCATTCTTCAAAAGAAATAAAGAGTATAATTCTTCTCCTAATTCTGCAAAAAGCTGCACGACAAAAATCAGAAAAAGGGAGGGGCAACTCTGATCTCTGCTCTCTGTGACCAGGGACAGGACCCAGGGAAGGGCTGGAGTTGTGGCAGAGGGAGGTTAGGTTGGAAATTAGGAAAGGTTCTTCCCCCCAGAGGGTACCGGGCACTGCCCAGGCTCCTCCTGGTCTTCAAATCAAAGAAAACCTGATGGCTTGAGCAGGACTTGACAGTTAACTCTGTTAACAATCACCTGTTTTGTAAGTGTTCATGCTGGGAAGCTTGCTGATTTCATATAAAAACAGACACTGAGGAAGAAGCTTGGGATGTTCTCCCCAGTATGTTCCACTGTAAGCAAATATATGAGACTGGAAATTCTCTGTGACACCTGGGGTAAGAGTTGAAGTATTTCTCCATCCTTCACATTGTTCTGTTTATTGGGATGTTCAGTGCACACATACATTAGTTCAGTTTAATAGGGGCTGTTGAGAGAAGCAAAAAAGGAAGAACTCCAGACCTTCCTCACCCTCAAAATATTAATGTATTTTAAAATAACACTAGTGCTACTACTTCTGAAGATTTTTCATACTGTACAACTGATCTAGAAACTGAATTAACTGTGGTAAGAAGCAGTCCATGAGGAAAAGACCTTAGAGGAATATGACAGAGGGAATCAGGCTGACATGGAGGTGCCCACAGTTCTGAATGTCTCAGTTGCCACGAGCACAGGATAATCCTAGGTAATCCCTGTGTGGATCTCAGCAGGTGATTGATTCAGATAATATTTTTTTCCTAAACTGTTTCCTCCTCTTATAAACATACACAAGACTGGCAAGGAGAAATCTGAATTATGTCTGCATTATTAATTGCAGATTGTAGGAGGAAGGAGCAGCATGTGTCCAAGCTGCTGATTAGGAATAATTACCCCATGAGGTTCTGTAAGTGTCCCCAAGTACAAACAAACACAAATCCTACTAACATCCCTTCCCACTGAAGAAGCAATTAAACGTTGTGAGGAGATGCTGTCTCTGCACTCCCTGGGCATTCCCTGGACAATTTTGATCAATAAGGGCTGTGTGCACAAATTCCAGTATGTCCCAGAACTAGAGGTGCTCAGGAATTTTAAAAATGAGGAAGCAGAGGGAGGAGTGGGAAGGAAGAAGAGAGCAGGGAGGCACCCAGAAGGTGCAGGGTAGAGTCCTTGCCCTGCTGCAGGTTCTCCTAAACCAAATCTGTGGTGCACTGGGATAAACCTGCCTGGAAGAAGAGGGATTCCTGCAGAACATTTCATCATTCTGGGGCTCACTACAGTGTCATGAAGAAGCGCCACCTTTGATAGAATAAAGGAGGGAGCAAAATGCCAACAGCATCACCTGGTACCTGAAGTTGAGGCAGGATGGCAGGAGTGGCCAAGAGCTACTGCAGTGGCTCTTCAGCTCACAGCAACTTTCCTTGCACTCAGTGATGAGGGTTCTCCTCTCCCTCCAGCACTGTTTTCACCTCTTCTTGAGCACAGATTAAATCTGCTCTTCAAGAAGGGTTTTTTCCTCTATATTGTGACAAATATGCCTTAGGCTTAAAAATAGAGAGCTCTGAGGTTGGGAAGTTCTGTGACTTGACAAGATCACACAATCTGGATAAACTGGTCTTTCCCTCCTCTTGCTGTCTGTCTCTTCTCTCAGCAGTAGCTGCTCTGCCAGTGGGCAGAGTGATCCTTGGACAGTTGAACATGCCAAGGCTGTCTTCCAAGAGGCTCCAAGAGCCCTCCATTCCCAGTGATGTTAATTGGAGTTAAGGATGCTCACTGCCTTGCAGGAACACTCAGCACAGTTTTATGACAAATCTGTCAAGCCAGAGAAGTCCTTGAGCTGTGGAGAGAAATGAGATAGACATAACTAGAATTTATGACACTGTCCTACAGTTAACAGCATCCATGTCATCTATTAAGAGAATTTAATTTTCTATGGTTTTCTACTATAAAGAATTTAATTTTGTATTTCTTCCATTAAGAGAATATAAAACTCTGTCACATTTTGTCACCTGCTGGCCACAGTCCTTTAGATGCAGCCCAGCAAGCCAGCTGTGCCGTGGGCTGCATCCCAGCAGGTTGAGGGAGGGGATTCTCTCCCTTTCTCCTCTCTGGTCAGACTAGCCAGGAATAGTGCATCCAATTCTGGTGTCCCCAACATAAGGGGAACATGGAACTGTTGGAGCAAGTCCAGAGGAGGAACATGAATTTGATAAAGGGACTGGGGCACCTTCCCTATGGAGAGAGACTGGGAGAGCAGGGGCTGTTCAGCAGGAGAAAGTTGCTTGGAGACCCCACAGCACATTCCAGGATCTGCAGGGGCCTCCAGGAAAGCTGGAGAGGGGCTCTGCATCAGGAACTGGAGTGACAGGACAAGGGGAAATGGCTTCCCATTGAAGAGGGGAAATTTAGGCTCGATATATGGAAGAAATTTTCCCTTGTGAGGTTGGGCACAGGTTGCCCCAACCCTGGAAGTGTCCAAGGCCAGGTTGGACAGGGCTCAGAGCAACCTGGAATAGTGGAAGGTGTCCCTGCCCATGGCAGGGGGTGGAATTGGATGGGCTTTAAGGTCCCTTCCAACCCAAACCAGGGATTCTGTGACAATAAATATGTGGCAAGGGCACAGCTTGGTGCCAGCATGAACTCTCCCACTGCCAAAGGCTGTCACAGGGAGGAGGTTTACTTGGGGTGGGAGTTTGGATTTTCTGCAGGGAGACAAGAACACATAGAAAAGCAAAAGGAAAGGCCCAAAAGCAAAGAGAGAACTCACATTTCCTTTCTTCTGCTTCAACAAAAGAATCTGCCATGAACCTGCTGCAAAACTTCTGTGACTATAAACTGGATTTCCATTATAAGAACTTTCCAATGAATCTGTCCTGGTAGCACAAGCAAGGCATGACTATAGCTGGAAAATAGATAATGACTGTAGAAGAAAACCAACTGCAACAAATAGAAATTTTCTGTTTGCTCTTATGGCAACCTCTACCTACCAATCTGCTGTGGATGAGATGCACCCATGTCCCAAGAGGGCATCAAGCTGGTGGTCTACAGTTAAATAAGAAGCTCAGTTCTCTGTCTGGGTTTTGTGCCTCTGCTGGAGAATTTTTCCCAACAGATCACCCAGCACAAAAAGTAAGCTTCAAAATGGTGCACTGATGATTTTTAAGGCTCCAGAGTAAGAAAGATAGAGAGTCCCTGACGCAGAGCAGCATCAGCTGTTTGTAACACAGAATTAGCTATAAAAGTCTGCATCCCACATCTGCGCATTGGTCACTGTCTGTTTAAATATTTCATGATGTGTGCAATTAAGTTCTTTCCTCCCTGTTGACTCCATGACTTTAGAAATGCAAAGTACTTATCTTGACCCGTGTTCTGGGCTTATTTTCACATTTGCACAGTGACAGTGAATCAAAACAATTTCTTTTGTATTTATAACCAGATTCACTTTGGGGAGCTGAGAGATGCCATATTTGATGTGCAAAAACTGCTGTCTGGCATGTTTGGAAACAAAAGCCTGTATTATTGAGACTTAAAAAGAGAATGCAAAATAGATTTATAATTATTGTAATTAGAATAAAAGCATGATTGTTCTGAACTTAAATCCTGGTCCAAATTTCATACACATGCACAAACCATCCAAACAGAAATTAACTTCATAATTAATATTGGATCATTCCTATTACAAAAAAGGCACTATTAATTATTGATGATGCTAGTGCTTTTCCCGAGCCGTTTCCATCTTTTCCCCTCCAATTCATGGAGCGCTGGGGGTAATGCAGCGTGTACAAATAAATCCCTCGGAGGTGTGTAAGTTACTCCACGCTCCTGCATGCAGGAGGACCTGCTCCTGGATGTTCTTATCAAGCAGAATACAGAGGGGCATTTGTTTTCATGAGCAGAGCTAGAATATTCTCTTAAGAGTTCAGCTTCCTCCTTTCATCCCACCCACCACCAGACACTTCCTGACATTTCTCCTGCAGGCAGCGCAAGGCAACTGCCTTTTTTTTTTTTTTTACTTTTTCAACGGCTGCTCCTTCAGTTATATGTGCGTGGTGGAGGAAGGGGATGTTATCTCAACAGCAAACACAGCCAGAGCAAGTCTGAGAATGAGGGGGAGTTTCAGGATGGAAATAGGCCCCTGCCAGCCCTCCTGCGTCTGTGTCTCTATGACTAAGCGTTCACTTTTTAAAACCTGGCTTTTCTCTTTCCTTGATCCTTGTTGTTTCCAAGCCTCCTGTTCCCCTTTATCCTGGCAGCCCCTGACATCACCAGTGCCAGGGAAGCACAAATCCCACCCAGCACGTGGAGAGACAAAGCCAGAACAGCCCCGAGCTGGGACACAAACCCATGTCCTCACTGGCCCTGGGTCTCCCTTGTCTGTTCAGGGCCCAAGAGGAGATGTCACTGCAAGTGTTTTTCCACTGAAATATTCCCTGTATTTTCTTACAGTATTACAGCCCTGCCTTGGAAGATTCTGCAGTATGAGAGGACCTAAAATTAAGAGGTGTCTGGGACAGAAAAGGCCACTGGCTGCTCATCTCCACATCCCCTCTCAGTCCATAACAAAACAGGGACAAAGCACCACATGGTTTAGTGGTGAATGTGGTGGTGCTGCTGGGTTGATGGTTGGATTTGGTGATCTTGGAGGTCTTTTCCAACATTAACAATTTCATGTTCTCCGTGGGTACAACATCTGCAACAGCCATGTTTTCCTCTGCCTATCTCCCAAAACTGTCGTGTTTGGATGCTCACTGAAAAGGAAACAAGATTATTTGTTGTTATTAATATGTGTTTGGCCCGAAACACACAGCAGGGCTGTTCCACCTGCAGCTGGAATTCTCTGCAGAGACCCCATGCTGGAGCAGAAAGAGGAGTGCCCAGCCCCAATCCACAGGGCTGGCAGGTTTTCTGGGTGATCTATATTCAGCTGTGCATGCCCGTGGGGATGTGCAAAGATCATTCATCCAGTTCACTGAACTGCAGCCTGCATGCGGAGGGGGTTTCATGGTTCCTTTTTAAATGTCACTGGTTTAAAAAGGAATAGTCTCACGCAGGATTGTGCAGCAGATTGGAATATGGGCACTCCAGGGGTGAATTAAAAAGCAATTCAAAAACAATAACGTGGAACAATCTTATCTTTTCCCTGCCTTATCCAGGCATTTATCTTGGTCAGTCCTGCTGGAGTCATCACCACATTATCTATGTATTCTGCAGGGTCTTTTTTAGCCACATTAGTACACAGGCAGTTCATGTAGAATCACAGAATCATGGAATGGTTTGGGTTGGAAGGGACCTTAAGGCCCATCTTGTTCCAAACTCTGCCATGGGCAGGGATACATTCCACTATCCTAGGTTGCTCCAAGCCCCATCCAACCTGGCCTCGGACACTTCTAGGGATCCAGGGGCAGCCACAGCTTCTCTGGGCACCCTATGCCAGGGCCTCCCCACCCTCACAGGGAACAATTCCTTCCCAATATCCCGTCTAGCCCTGCCCTCTGGCAGTAGGGAGCCATTTCCCCTTGTCCTGTCACTCCAGGCCCATGTAAACAGTCTCCATCTTTCCTGTTGTCCCCTTCAGGCACTGGAAGGCCACAATCAGGTCTTCCCAAAACTGGGCCAACAATACCCAGGAGTCAAGAGTAAGCCAGGTCTTAGCAAACTGAAGAATGTCCTGCTCTGGTTCCAACACCCTGCAGAGAATGGGCTCAGATGTCTCAGACCACACCAGGGTCGATCTGGTTTTAAATGGTGGCCCTCACTGTCACCCCCTCATCTGTCCCCCATAGCATCAGCCTCAGCAATCCTGCAGCAGGCAGAAATTTCAACAGCGCACCTATTTATGACCTATTCTAGTGACAGGATCTATTTCTCACAGAATACTTTGTACAGTGGTCTGAAAGCATTTTCTGTTCGATGTTCGAAGTTCAGATGTTTCCACCACTCCCTGATTTACTTAGGAGAACCACTCAATGACAAAAGATGTCTGATGTTCTAATGGTAGAATGCTTGAACAAGTTCATTTTATACAATACTATGAAAATTGACAATGTAGCCACAAGACGTTACAGTAGTTTCGTTGAGTCTTGTGACGCCACTGGAGTTCTCATGGTATTTGTGGTTATCCCCCGTGGCTGAATATTTGGCACTGGGATGACATGAAAACAGAGGTTTAATCAACACAAAAACACCCCCAATTTCTAAACTGCAGCCTGAAAATATGAAGGCAGCCTTTGCAATGCCTCAGAAACCAGAGGGCAAAAAGAAAAAGCGAGTTTATTTTCCTAAATATCTTAATTCCTAAACCAAACTCAAACTTCTAAGGTCTTCCTCATACTTGAATTTGTCAACATTTTCATTAAATTAATAAATATTTATTCTTTATTATATTTATTGGCTAGTAAATTTATTTCTCTATTTTTCTGTCTTCCTAGAAAATCCCATTCCTAAATCTGTGCATTTTCAGCTGGTCCACACACATACAGCACATCTGTGCTGTGATCCACATGCTTTTGGGACACCTGTGTGTTCAGTGGCATTTTGTGCACAACACCTGGGGAACCCTGACATGTGAAGCCCTATATTGAGACTGTAGGAGAATTTCTAACTCTTAAAAAAATTAAACATAAATCCCTATTAGTTTTTAAAATTTTTATTGTATTTTGTCCCCATTAAAAAAGATTAAAATATTCTTTTCACTTGTAGCTACCTAAGATAAAATGATTTTAAAAATTACTATAAAATTTCACATCAGGCTCACAGTTCACATATAACATCTTTTGCCACTAAAAAAAAACCCCACCAAATTCTTTGAGGAATTTTACAAAATGACCCATCAACTAGAATTACTTTAGACTTCAGGATAAAGATTATTGTAATTCGGACTTGGGGATGAGGATTATTGCATAAGTGAAAAGCATTATTAAATTATCACATTAATTATCTCTCTGTCCTTGGAATGCCATGATTTCTAAGAGAGACCTGACAAGATTTCCTAAATGAATCCCAATATTCTGTATCCAGAATTTCAGGCCAGCTGAAGGACAGTGTTTATATAAGGATCACTTCAATCACCACTGAAATGCAGCTGCTGCTCAGCACCAGCCTATAATTGTGCAAATCAGATAAACTGGGAAGTGGAGATTTCC
Organism: Picathartes gymnocephalus; assembly: GCA_013390045.1. Lineage (NCBI taxonomy): Eukaryota > Metazoa > Chordata > Aves > Passeriformes > Picathartidae > Picathartes > Picathartes gymnocephalus. Next base: position 529,603 of record WEKY01007065.1, on the reverse strand, counting down.
TTTAAGACCAAGTTTTAATTAGCAGATAGATTATTTAATTATTAAAGAGACAGTAATACATTGTCCTTATCAACTTGTGGGTGCTGGAAATGTCCGACATTGCTCACAATAAAAAAACTCAATAATCTGTATCTCACACACAGTTTTCTTAATAATCCATCTGTGCTCATTGGCTACAAGTTACATAGTTCTATTTTAATTAGCGTTCTGTCTTCTATTGGCTAATGATTCTCTTGCATCTATTGCTATTTAGTGCCATGCTCAGTGTTTCTCTTCCTTTGGATTGGTGATTTCTTGGGTCAGTGGTCCATGAGTAGGCAGTTGCGATCTCCCCCTGCCAGAATTACCCTTTACCCAGCAGGAGTTGATTCAGCACAATTGCCAGGTTGGGTTTAGTAGTTTTTTCCTTATCTTGGCAGTTCTGCCAGATGTCTATGGCCCACCAGTTGTGCATTTCCTGTGTCCACCATCAGTGGCACATCCTTCTCCCCTCGCTTTGCTTAATTCCATCTAGGTCCGAGATCATGACGCGTATCCAGGCCTAAACCTAAACCTAAACAAGGTAATTCTACCAACAATAACTCGTTTCTTTAACACCTGTACATCACTTAGAGCTTGTGAGCTGCTATTTGTTCCACGGATCAAACCTCCCTTCTTGTTGATGAGGCTTGAAAGCACACGCGCATCAAACATCACAGAACATCCTTAAGAAAATTTTTACATATTCCACATTTTGCAGCAGTACAAACAAACGTTAAATCCTCTAAAAAAATTACTTAATTCAAAAGAAATTAATTCACGAATGACGCAGTACAGGCACAAGAGGCAGAAGAGGTGAGGTGCGCGCCATGGGGGCGCGAGGCCGTGAGGGCGGTGCTGTGGCGCGGCCGAGTCCTCGCCCCGGCAGCACCTGAGGAGCCAGGAGACCACCGACCACCTGCCTCCACCGCGGCAGCCGTGGCAGCCACATCACGAGGTCACCGCCCCCGTGTCGCCGCTGGAAGCGCCGTGTCGGTGGCGGAGCTCCCGGGCCGCTCCC
>WEKY01007065.1:481929-528339 GCA_013390045.1 Picathartes gymnocephalus | reverse complement strand
AGGCCAAGGAGGAGGGGCCCGGCCCCCGCGGTAGGGTGAGTGGGGGGCGCGGGGGGCGCGGGCGGGGGTGGGATGCGGTGGGCGAGGCGCGGCCCCGCCGGGGGTCGCGAGGGCACCGAGCCGCACGAGCTGCCCGGCCCCAGGCCGGCAGCGCTGACCCTCCGGCTTCGAGGCCCTTCAGCTTCCTCTCCCCCAGGACAGTGTCCAAGCATCCTCGCCATGAGCGTCTTGGCATCACTTAAATAATAAACTTGCAGCTAACCAGGAGCTGTCGTCACCGTCCGTCTCCTTGTTTAAAGCACGATGTCCTTGCTGCTCCTCTTTATTTCAGTTGTCCATGTCAGGCCAGAGTGAGTAAAGATGGCAGCATCATCCAGTTCTTGGGTGCTCTGGCTGTAACCCTTGTGTGATTCCCGTTAGCCATGCCCCTTCCAGGACTTGGCTGTAACCCTTGTGTGACTCCCATTAGCCATGCCCCTTCCAAGACTTGGCTGTAAACCTTGTGCCAGTACCTTTAGCCATGACCATCCCATCTCTTGGACCGTCGTTGTCACAACTTGGGCCGTCATTGTCACCTCTTGGTCTGTAAGCATGCTGTCCGTTCTCATCTGTTTGGAATCGTAGAATCATTAAGGTTGGAAAACACGTCCAAGATGATCAGGTCCAACTTTACTTGAAGAATTACTTCATCTCTTATACCAGTGGAAGGTTCTTTGTGGCCAACACTTTTTAGCTGTGAAGGAACCATGGGTCAGTGTTTTAAGCAGTGCTGAAGATAATGTTGCCATGAGTCCAGTCCTCTTTCCTGCACATGTAGCATTTTGTTGAAAGCTTTCTGCCAGGAGTGAGGTTAAGTCACGTTTGTGCTTGGTGGAAGAGTCCACAGCCCACTACAAGCCTGAGCTGTCCAGTTCCCTTTTCTCAAAGATGAAGCTTGCCCGTTCTCCAGCCTTGTGGAAAGACAAGAGCAGAGGCTCAGGTTTTCTGTTGGCGCATGGGAGAGAAGTTCGATTGCTGAATTTCTATTGGGGAACTTGAAACTTTTCATTACAGTGAACTAAGTGTTGATGAACATTGAAATGAATTGTTACCAAACAGAACATGACCTCCCAGGGTCTCGCTGAGAGAGTTGTAGATGTCTGACTACTCTGCAGTTAGGGAATGAACATCATCTGTGAATTTCTCAGACCTGTGTCTTTCAAACACTTTATTTACAGGCTCCAGGAGTTTTGTGGAATTGCTCACAGATAGTGCATAAACATGCAGGTCTTTGGGGGAATGAAATATTGGCTAGCTGCAAGAAGTGTGAAGGGAAATGGCTACATGATAACTTCAGAAATCTTGAATTAAACTTAATTGCCAGTGATTGAAGTGTTAGTGGACGTAAGGAAACACTTTAACACCATGAGGACAGTCAAGTGTTGGAGCAGTTGCTCAGAGGTGGTGCAGTCTGTCCTGGTATCTCTGGTTGCTTCATTGCCTTGATGTGCTCCATTTATCTGTAGTTGTTTGGTGTCACCTGCAGAAAAAGAGAAGATTGCCTTTTTTCTTCTCAAGCTTCTCTGTTACCCACTGAGGAATAACAAATATGATCTGGTCAATATAATCTTCCTTGGTCTCGGGAAAAATAATTTCTCTGTCCATTGGCTAATTACTCCCTGGGTGCCAAGTCTGGAAGTCTCCATCAGTTATTGCTCCACATGACCCTGTAGGTTATTGAAAGCTTCCTGTGCTGTTGGCGTTGGCAGCTGAAGCAGAGAACTTCTTCAGTAAAATTTAGGAAAGATACAGGAAAGTGATGTTGCCCTGGGCAAGTAAGTTAGGAAAAAGGAAACACAGCCTGCCAGTGAGGCATCATCTCAAAACCAGTTTTGTGCCACGATGTTCTTGAGGAGCATGGGGAGAAGTGAATCCTGCGCTGCTCCAAAGGCTGATGGAGCCTGTGAGGAGTGAGATTAGCAAACTGTAAATCCAGCACACAGAGATCTCCTAATAATTTATGAGGTCATGGAAGACCTGCATATCCTAGTTCTCTTGCCCATAGTGGCCCAGTTCCCGTTCTACAGAAGGTCACAATTTTGGATTCTTCCAAGTCTTGTGCCTAAGGCATAACAAGCATTTCTTATAAAAATTATTTTCCTTTGTGTGGAGAAAATAAAGACTAATTAAATGTTTTCTTCAGACAGGAGCTTAGCAATTGGTGATGTTTTCAGAATTGTTCTTTTTAGTATTAGAATCTTCTGCAATTATTCTAGAAGCACATACACTGAAACTGGCATGTTGCAAATCCTTTGGATAAGCAGTCACCATCTTTTAACTCAATCCATGAATGAGCAACAAACTAAAGTTTTTGCCAGTCTAAGTCTGACAGAAGTTTATCTAATTTGATTTTTAATAGCTTTGTTAAGTTTTTATGGCTAAATTATTTTAGAGCAGTTTAATTTCTGCCCTAAATTAGACTGTTGTGTATGCTAAGGAAAACATTTAGCATATTTAACTTTCAAGTTTACTACATAAGGTCAATATTAACTTGAAAGGTATCTGCTAGTATGTATTTAATGTAGTTCATAAAAATATTTATGGCAATTCAACTTTAATTTGTGTATAATATCATTGCCTTGAACAGTTAATTGTCTTGAATGGAGTGTTCATTTATTTACAACAGTTCTCTATAAACCTTTGGACTAGACAAGACAATTTGGGCTGTACTGAAATTTGACACTTGCGCTCTTGGAAATTAATTTGGTGTGAACAGGTGAACACTTGGGTGTCCACATCAATAAAACAGGTGTTTGCAAAAGATTTTTAATTTTGCATGACTGTAATTAAAAATTGAAGGAGATCATCTCACTTAGAAAGTTTTGTTGCTGGATTACTCCAGAACAGTACAAAGATGATGAGAACATTTCTCTGCCAAGGTTTGTGCACCTCTCAAAGGATGTTTTAATGTCATAATCTTTGAATTCTCTTTCCAAAAGTGAGCATAATGGATCCCAGGCATTTACATTAAGACTTTTCACATTGTGTAAAATACAAAAAGTTAAGTCAACTCTTTGTGCCCACTTCAAGGCCTTTTGCATCTTTAGGATCGTGGAATTTAGTTCTGAAATCACTCACAATGTTCTTGAAGTGCTTATCTCAACTCCTCTTCCATTTGGGGTTGGAACTGGGTGATCTTTAAGGTCCCTTCCAACCCAAACCATCCTGTGATTCTATGATTGATGACTCTTGTACCCCATCATTCCTTCCAGACATTCCTGCTCCTGTTGGCCTTTCCCTAAATAAGTCTTACAGATAGTTTTCTTTCACGAACTTCAAGGTTTTCTGTCATCAGTTCAGATGATTTCCATCATCCACTTCATGAGTGTGGTAAAGGCCTAAGAGCTCTTGGAACTCACTCATAACACTTGTTCTCTGGGATCATCTAAACTCTTCAAAAGAAGTTTTCTGCAGCAGAGAATATTTTATTGAGGACATGGCAGCAGAATTGGGGGTGCTCACAGTGTCCATCCTCGTAGCCTGTGTTCTGCCTGTAGTGTCGTTCCCTTTTCCTCTGGAAGTGCTCCTCAGAAATTTCAAGAGAATTAAAAAGTTTAAGAGACTAACTTGCTTTATCAAACTGGTATTGATCCAAAAATTGTGTCCTTTCTGTAAATACTGATTGAAGAATGATGGTAATGTATTTAATTTTGGTTACCATGTTTCCTACTGCTTTAGATAAATTTGTTTAATTTTAAAAGTAGCTTGAAGTGATATAGGGGTTACCTCCACATTAGGTAGTTTTAAAGTGTGTTGTGTCTAATGCCTTTGAATGTTTTAGTAAAAAATATGTGATAACCAATTGTTATCATAACCAAAGTTTAATACATCAGATTTTTGGTGACAAAGCCAAGACTTTAATTCTACATTTGGTCCTTTTCCTCTTTGATAGCTGGTCCACAGTCCCAGGGCAGGATAAATTGCTGCTGCCAGAATTCCTTAATTTCCTTTGGAACGGGAGGAAACCTGAATCATTAGCCTAATAAACTAATGTTTAGTTGTCTAAATTTAGGTGACAAGAACTTGAAACAGAATTAGCACCACTACACAGAGTTATTCCCACAGGAGACATTTTGGAGTACTTCCTTTTTTACTATTTTTTTAATAACTTACTTGTATACTTCTGCAAATCTTGATATTTCTTAAAAGAATTGAAAGTACATGAAAAGATTTAATCTGTATTGAAATTCATCTTTAAATGGTGCCGTTGGCTCAGAAAGCTTTGTGAAATACAGTTAATGCAGGCTATTAACAGGATTTTGTTGTGCTTGATTGTGGAAAAGGCAAAAAGGAAGCCAGAGTTAGGAAGGTTCTTTGAAGAATGAAGTAGATATTTCGTCTCTATAAGGACAGAAGTACTGAAATAGAATTGGATGTACATCCAGGCTCTCCCATTTGCACTATCAATTGCTGTTGCCACTGATCTCTTAGGAGAAGGGAAAGGACTTGCAGTAGCTGATGGAGGTGAGCCCAGTCACCAGTGTGGGGCTGGGGAATACCAACCAGGGTGGGCAGGAGATGGTCCCACTGTGTTTGTCAACAAGCGAAAGGTGCTACAGTTGTAAATTTTCCCAATTTGTGCACAAAACCACATTGTGGGTATCTTAATTGAGGACAGATTCGAATGACAAGCAGAGAACTTCAGCGTCAAACAGTTCACTCTCTTCAAAAATTAATTTACAGTGGGTTGAGTTTTTTCCCTGCTATTAGTAATATAGCTAGTAGCAACTAATTCCTAACATAGTTAATCCTCTTGCTGGAAGAGACATTTAGTAGAGTGATCTTCCTGGGGTCTTAGTGCTGCTGGTCCACCCTCGATTGTCACCCTTGGTACTTTAGTTGTATTCCATGGACTGGCTTTCCCTAAAAGATATGGTGGTGACTCTCTCTTAATGAGCAGTTCAGCTTCTGAGCTAAATGGAATTAAGGGGATTCCATGCTTTGCAGAACATAATCTTCTCACTAGCCATACTTTTGAAAGGTTTGGCCAAAAGTACACATTTTTGATCTGGGCAGTGCAGGCCTGCTTGTGTGATAAGCTAAAATATGTAACTGAACTGAAACACTTGGTTTGGAGTGAGTAGTTGCTGAGCATCACAGCATAAATGTACGTATTGTGACACAGACCCTGCTCCGATATTGGGAATTTTTACATCCTTGTAATTTCCATTTAGTTTTCTACCTTATGCTGTGAGAAACAGGAATTATTTTTATTTCAGGTCATTTACAGCCTTAGTGTAACCAAAATCCCAGCCTTAGTGGTTGTTTGTGTCTTACCAGCAGGAGAGAAGTTCAGCACAGAGCCAGGGGTGAGGTTTTGAGGGAAGAAGTTCTTTGTTTGGAAAGAAAATCTTTCTTGTGGATGTCTTGGTTTGTTTGCTTGCTGTGTGGTTTGTGTCTGTTTCTTAATTGTGTGTTTCTTAATTGCAGAGCCCAAAGATCTGCCGATAAAAATCTGGTGTCTTTGCAAAGACCATTGCAAGGAAATGTTAATAACAAATATTAGGGAGAAATTCTTCCCTGTGAGAGTGGTGGAGCCCTGGCACAGACTGCCCAGAGGAGCTGTGGCTGCTCCATCCCTGGAAGTGTCCAAGGCCAGGTTGGACAGGGCTTGGAAGGTGTTCCTGCCTGTGGCAGGGGGTGCAATGGGATGGTAGAAAAACGTGGTGACAGAAAGGGACGATAAACTTCCATGCTGAACTGCTCCCTGTGATTTTGGTGAATTGTCCAGGATTCTTAAAACACAGAAACTAAAGGGAAGCAGCACGTGCCTAAATCTTCTGTCCTGACATATAAAAATTGAAGATGTGTAAGTGAGATGCAAGGTAAAACTGTATGTCTTGAACAGAATACAGGGAGCCACAAGCAGCTGGGAAATGCCTGCTTTTTTACATGTGTTGGAGCTTGTTTGGGATTTGCCTTTAAAAACTCCCATCTCCACTGTATTACCCTGAGACTGGAATCTTTTAAAATGTTCAACACGGCTCAGGAAAGCCTCAGAGACACCCAACCTGCGGAGCTCATGCTCTCCCTCTCCCCAGAGGGACTCTGAGGCCGTTCCCAGGCAGGAAGGGTCCGTGTCCCCGGCGGTGCCGGGGGTCCCAGAGCCGGCTAGGTGGGGGGCTCTGCCGGCCCAGCCGTGCTCGGCTCTATGGCTGTGACCCTGCCGGGTTCTCTTCCTGCCGCAGCCCTTCTTTTCCTGTGGCAGGTATGTGCAGCAGCCTGGCTCTTTGTTGCTCTCTCTCTTCCTTCCCCAGGTGCTGAATCCTTAGGGCTGGCCGTGTTTCAGTGGGAAGCAGCTCCGGCAAGACCCGCTGCATAATTCTGCGCGTGCCGCGAAGTTTTGCGGTGGCAGAGGTGCAGCCCGGTTGGCTGCCTGCCTGGCATCCCTGCTAGGGACATGGCATGTGGAAAAGGTCAGGGGATGCTTCCTGAGCTCACCCCACCTGCCTCAAGCGTGTGGAATGAAATTTCAATTCCCTTTTTTTTTTTTTTTGTTTTGTTTTTTCAAATGGTGTCTTGTCAGTTGAATGAATTCTGAAGTGGGGGTTATGCTGTGGATAGAGGGACAGGGGAACTACAGGCAAACTGAGAATCATCTCTGACTGTTTTTAATTGCAGTTCTTTTAACATCTGTTTCCTTTCCACAGTTTGCTTATGGATATGTTGAAATCTAGGATCAAAATTCACAAGCTTACTAGAAAGATATGTGTCTGTGTGTGTAAAGTAGTTACACAGTTCTGGTTAGTTTTTAACAGAATTCTCTGTTTTGTGTACAAAGCAATACTGTAGCCATAGGCAGGTTCTCTGTTTATAATGCACAAAAATAATCTATGAATTGGTTGATTTATGGATGCCATGGCAATGTTGAACACCATTAAGGTACGGATCAGCTTTTTAGTTATTTCAAATTAGCACATTGTATTGAAATGTTAATATGCGTCCTTCTGTCCTCTGCTCCCAGCAAAGGCAGGTTGGTGCAGAGGCTGTGACACTGCTCCCTTAGAGTCTCATGTACATCTATAAAAAAACAGCGACAAATCTGGTGGAATTGTAATTTTTTTTTATAAAAGCAATGCTGTCTTTATTTATAGAGTAGTTAATTTTAAGCAAGTCACATTGCTTTCAGAAATACCTCATTGTTTTGTCAGCATTGCTGTATTCTTGTTTCATTTCATTCATTCATTTATTTGGTTTCTACAGCCTCAGTAGGCAGAGCACTGCTTTGTGTGCAGTGCTAGCTAATGAGGCAGTTGCTAAGAAAGGTATAGCCTAAAACATTGAATTTCACTAAAACCAAACTCAAACTGTTTTGTATTAAACTCTTACAGAGTTAAATGATTAAAAACACTAAGAATTATTATTCTCTGGCAAATATCAGCCAAGGTGATTTAATGAAGGTGTTTTAGAATATTGTGGTTTTGAGTTTTGTTTTACAACTGCAAGTGTGTTTGGAGGACTGAGTTGAAGAGTTGAAGCCTCGGTATATGAACAGAAAACTCTCTGTTCCTGAGACTTTCCTTTTGTAGTTATCAAGGACTTAATGTGGGGTGTTGCGATACCTCTCCTTAGATCTGGCAAAAGTGACCCAGAGGAAATGCCATCAGTTCCATGTTTGCCCCTCAAGTACTTTTGCTCCATTCCTCACTAAATCTTAAAAAATCTGAGCAGAAGAAATAAAGGAATTAAGGGCGATGATGGCTAATGAGAGGACGAAGCATGAGGACTGGAGAGAGGGAATTGCTTTGCAGAACTGTAATAGAATAATATACAAATAGCAAGTTGGGCATTGCAGTTCACATTTCTGTGTGATACAAGACCATAATCCAGTTAAAAGCTAACATACGTGATTGATTAAAGTGATACATTTTTATGTAACTGGTGATACACAAAATTTCCACCTGAGATGGCATTAAGCAAGACTGTAATGACATTGGTGAAGGGACTAGAAGTGTATAAGTGAGAGAATATCCCACATTAATGCAGGAAAAAGATATATAAGCTCTAATTTCAGGGACAGTCCAGTTATAGACTTATATAATGAGTAATTTGTTAGGGATATATATATATATATATTTATATGTGTATAGGTGCATATGTGTACACACACACAATCATCCAAACACTTTCCCTGGTTTTCCCCCTTTGAATTTACACTATGTAGGAGTTCTGATGCTGTTTGCAGTCAGAAGCTAGATGGTGGTTTAGATAAGGCTGCTGGTATTGTCAGATGCTGGAGTTCCTGGTTTATAAATATTTCCAGGGAAAACTTATGACCACAGATACAGATCTTCCACTGTACCCAAAAACCTTTTGAAAGAAGATATCCAAGATGATCTCTTCTTTACACAGCCGCACAAAATAATGTGTAAAGAAACCAAATAGGGTTGTTTTTTTCCCTAGGCTGATCTTGTGTTTGGGAAGTGTCTTGGATCCTTTCCAGGTAGACTGTAAATGTTTTCCAGTTTCTCCATAATATTTATGGGAGTCCCTAATGCTCTCACAGGTGTCCCCGTGTGCCAACTTGCCTGTTAGTGTTTCTTTGAATGAAACAGTTAGAAAGCTCCACACCACAAGATGTATCTTTTGCTAATACCAGCATTCCACCGACCGAGGAGGAATACCTAGGGTTTGGATGTGTAGGGCAACCAGGGTTGTGTAGGACCTGGAATATTTTACTGTAGGCACTCTGGGTCTCACAAGAGTTAAAGAACTACTTTTATACAAATCTACTCTGAGAAAAGGATGACCTCATGCTTCATCTCAGCTGAAAACTTCCTTCATCCTACCATCAAATTCTGTTGTGACATTTTTGGAGAAGATAGAGAATTCCTGACAGGAAGCAAAAAGCATCAAAAAGGTCAATGTAGAGTCAAGGACCTGGCCTATTGATTTTGCATCCCAAAACTCCATGCTCTGATATTATTATCAAATGGCAGCAAGTTCCTTTCCATGTTCTCTAGAAGCAGCCCACTCCTGCTGTCCTTGTCCTCAGGAGCTTGTATGAACACTTAGTATATCCAGTATTTATGGGGATTAGTTTAACACCTGTGTAAACTTAGTTGACTATGAATGGGCTTCTAGATCAACATTAAACTTCCATCTCCCAGACACTCCTGAGATCATTACAGCAAGAGCAGAGCTCAGGCCTCGCAAACCTTCCTGGGAGGTGTTTCCTTACTCTTTCCCTGTAGATAATTACACGGAGGAGACTTGCATCAGCCTTGTGGAACTGTAACCTTTTTTTACTTGTTTGTTTTGGTTCTGTGTTTCACTTTTCCAGCCTCAAGTGTCTGTTCAGAGAAACTAGAAAGTTCTGGTGCAGTATCCAACTGACTTGATACCATGCTGGACAGGTCCTCACTATTCCATGTGTGTCCAGTTAAGCTGAAGGAGCTACTTTGTCTTTGTAGACCTGCAAGTGGTATTGGAAAGGGACTTTTTGCCATCAGATGACCTCTGGGACAGTCTGTTGTCATCCTTTCCTAGAGCTGACTGCTACCAAACTGATAGTTCCTATCACAGTCCTGAGAAATACCGGATTTATCAACTAAATGACTTGAGTTAAATGAAATTTGTGCTCATCCCTTTGCTATCAAATCCCATTACTTTCCCTAAGATGGCTTAAGAATTGCAGTGTGAACAGGATCTACCAGGAAAGAAGGTGTAGGGCTGACAACACAGAGAAAGGAGAGAGGGCTTAAATGAATTATTGCTATCTCTTGGGCAGAAAGGAAGGCTGCTAATGAGTTGGACATTCTGAAGGAACCTTTAATTATCCTTCTCCAGACAGCATCCAGCTATGCCATCAACTTCAACATCTGTCAGAGGATGTTTAATGCAGACAGATGTTTGTGCAGCACTCAGTCATCATCTGGCTCTTCTGTGCTTATGCTCAGAACAGTTGCTGTGTTGGGAAGCTAAGCATTACATTTCCCTGTTCCTGGAAAGGGGACATTCCCTGTAAGAAAGGTGTAACCCTTGGATCTGTGCAGCCCATGCCAGTGGGAGCTGCCCGTGCTCCTGGTTTGCATTTGCGATATTCAGAGGGAATGAAGACTCAGAGAGAGTCAGGGCAGAATCTGTGGCCTGGACCTGGTACCAGTATCCCAGGTAGAAGAGAAAATTGACGTTCCCTTCCCTCTCTCCTCTGGGAAGCAAAACTATTTCTAAATTCTGTGTGCCTTTTCTATGTATTCTGAACTCCTTAGGGTAAGTGTGGCTTCTCAGTGATGTAACAGTCTTAATTCATAAAAATTTGCTTGGGGCAAGGAAGGAAGGAGGAGGAGGCATTGTGATCCTTCGCATTGGTTTTGATCAGATACTTTTTAGCATAGTACATGGCAGCTGACCAAGACAATGACACAGTGCTTTCCTTTTTTACAGTTTGAAGATAAATCTGATGCAGTATTTGATATTACAGAAAAATGTAAGTATTTCTATTTATTCTCTAATGTCATAGTTTCACAAAGCCTTTCTTGGATGTGTCATTGCTGTTGAACAAGACTGTCTTGCCCTCATCCCAGCCCTTCCTGCTCATTTCCTCCTGCATTGCCTTCTCCAAAAGTGCTACAAGTGAGGTGAATGGAAATTAATGTTTTTTCTTTCTTTGGTTAGTTTTACTCAGTTCATCTTCTGCTTCAGAGTGATGAGGGGGAATGAACCGCTTCTGTCAGCAATGTTTTCACAGTAATGTTGGCCCAAGAAGGCTGAGAGTATTCAAGGAATTGCAGCATCAGCCAGATTAGGACACTTACCATGGAGTATAATTCTCCATTGTTACACATGAAGTTGGTCAATTTTCTGGCTGTTCACTGGGATTTTTTTTCTTCCTAGGTGGTGAAATTCTGGATGCAGACATGTCCGAGGACGCTGACCACAACTTAACATCCACCCTCGACAGCTTGTCTTACGGAGTACCGAATCGAGCAGGACCTGAAAATTCACTGCAGGGTGATGATCATGATTATTTTCTGAACTCTGGGGATCTTGCAGGCATACCTGTTATTGGGAGTGACAACGAAGATGATCAGAATTTCACTCCAAAAGACACTCTTTCTTCAATTCATGATGAAGATCACCTGGAAGAAGGCAAGAGAGTTCCAGATCATGAACTGAACAGTGAAAAAGAAATTCAGGTTCAGAATGCAATCCAGAAGGATCTCACTTCCCCCTTTGAGCAGGGCCCTGTATTTAAATCACTTCAAAAAGATTTTAGCATAACACGAGATAATGGCAAAGAGACTTTTTCAGCAAAAGACAAGAATAGAGAAGGACATTGTCAAGAACATGAAAAACGGTTGGAAAAAATCCCTAAAGATACGGATTCTAAATTGAAAAGCAGTTTTCTTGACAAAGCAGGTAACTGTTGACAACATAGACCTGGCTGCCCAGCAAAGAGGAAGAAAGAACTAGAGAGAAATCAGCAATAGGGCTCATTATTAAAAACAGTACCTTGTTGAAAAGAACAGGCAGAGCTGTGTGTAGGGGAGCATTTTATGAAGAACTCTGAAATCCAATGAACTCTGTTAGGAAGAGGATTTGCAAAGGGCTTGACAGTGTTAGGGAAGTTACAGCTTGTTACAGAGCCTCAACATATCTTTTGTTGTGGTTTCCTAAACCAAGCTGGGTGACAATTCAAGCTTCCTTTTGTTTTTTTCTCACTGTTTTTTTATAGACTATGGAACTTCTTAAGAGAAAAGGTGATGAAGTTTTGGTTAAGTTGATGACCAGTAAAGATTTTTTGAGCGAAGCACCAATTCTTCACTAATGCCTAGGCATTTAAAGGAGTATGGATTTGATAGTAGCATCAAGGAAAGGCTTGCTAGAAATGAGTTAGTGTCTGCAGGAACTAAGCCAGAACATAACTTGAAATCTGCTTTTCCTGGGAGATTGCTCCCCTTCTTCCTCAAATACTTTTGTCTTGGACTTCATCCAGCCAACATGGAGAGAACCAAAGATGCCTAAAATCCCCTTCTCATTTGACAGTCACCATAATCTCTCTGCCCACACACTTATTTTTGACTTCCCAAGCTCTGAAAGTTACAGGAGAACAGTGAATGAAGGAGTTAAGAACAACCAAACAGGAACAGATGATTTAATCTTATTCAGCAGAGGGAGGGTGAGCCAGCACATGAGGGACTCCTGGCTGCTTGTTCACATTCACAGTTCTGAAATTTAAACCTTATATGTTCAGCAACAGCATCTTAAAATCACTGCTTCTAGGTGGCACCAATGATAGAGAAGCAAGAAAGATATTTTTTAAAATAAAGAAAAGTTACAGATGTATCTCTACTTTTACCTTCAGTAAGAAATCAAGGGAAGAATGTTTCTGTATATATGATGTATTTCAGAAAGTTGAAAATACCTACAGTTAAAAGATCAGGTTAAGTAGTCAGTAGTTGAAACCAGAATGATAAATGTTCATGGTAGCATCCGAAATGATATATTCTAAAAAAGCAGAAGATGCTATTTCCTGAGAAGAGAGGAAAAGACAAAAGATCAGAACAGCAAAGAAAAAGCTGGAAGATGTTGCTCCTGAAAGTATTTTCAGATTTAAATGTCAAAACAGGAGAGTTTTGACATAAACCTGCTGGGGTGTGGAAAATTCTGAATGAACAGTTTGTGTCGGAAGTTTGCAACTATTTTGTTGGAATGGGAAAATAATGATCCGATAGAATAATAAAAAAAAAGTCAGTTCTCTTTAGGGATTACCACCTTACCTGCAGGGAGGAGAAAGGGAGTTGTTTAATAGTGGCGAGTTGCTGTCAGACTCTGGGGTTGGGGAGCAGGATGAGACTCTGATAGTTTTAAAGGAAATGCATTGGAACCTGTATTCATTTCTATTTAATGTATATGTTTTCCTCAGTTCATAATCAAGTAGAAGAAACATTACGGACGCAGTTAGCGCCACAAACTCCAGAAACTAACTTCAGGGTAAGCTATAGATCTTTCAACCACTTTTGCAAGTGTAGCGATATGCTGGAATAATTCAAAATACATATTTTGTATTTGAGTGTAAATTTGAGTGTTAAGGAAACTGATCTTCTGACTCTTAGACATCTTTGCTACTTAAACAGTACATATAATTTTGTAAAATTTTCCTGACCCTCTCTTTGGATTGAGGATTCTTTTGGTAGCCACTTTCCTGTTCAGCATGGTTGGAGTGACTGGTGAACCGAACCTACAGCTGGATGCATCCACCTGACCTGTTGCTTTTTTTCCACATGAGCCAGGGAACAGCTGTATCCACAGGAGACACTCCCAAACAAACAACTTACAGAGCTGGGTGGCTTCTGCTTTGGCCAGAGGAGTGGAAGGCATTGGGGGTGGGATGAGAGAGGGGGCTGCAGGGAGGTTGAGGCAGCAGCTGCTGCCCAGCATTTCTCCCACCTTGGCAGGACCCAAATCTCTTGGTCTGCAACACAAACTCCCCTTGGCAGCAGCCCAACTCCTCATGGCAGATGCAGGAGGGTGAATTCTTTTTCATATTATTGTTTCAGGAGTCTAGCTACCTATTTTCTAGTAAGGAATCTATTGGACAAGAGCTGGGGAATTCCTTTGCACCAAATATTAGAATTAAGAAGGAGCCTTTGGATGACGAATATGCTAAAGCTATGGCCCCACAGCAGGGACTATTAGACAAAATTAAAGATGAACCTGGTAATTCTGAGGTAAGTTTCCCATTGCATTTCTCATTTTGGTCTGACAGCTGACCGCTGAAGCTGAACATAAATTCAGCAATTTATTTGGTTTGTTGACCGAAATTTAACTTGAAGAACATAGTTTAGTAGAAGGATTTTTTCCCTCTTACACTACTATGAAATCCACCTCCCCTCAACTTTTTGATGTCTTGTTACCTTGTCTCTGAAAATGTTTTGCTTTTCAGTTAGAAACAAAGCTAAGTGCTCTAGAATTGCTGGCAACATAGAGACTTTATCTAACTAGGAAATAAACTGTAAATCACATTTTGTTAAATACCTTAAGACTAGTCACAGTTAGAGATATGAATTAAAGCAGTGCTATTGCTGCTACTCCCTTCTTTAAAGTTGTCTTTGCCAGCACAGTAGTTTGTTCTTGTTTTAAATTAACACTTAAAGGTCCTAGAAAAATATTTAAGTGCTTACACATCAGTGAAGGCAATTTAAGTATGTGTTTAAGTGACTTTCTCAATCAAGACTGACATTTTTTATGATGATACAGGTAAAGCTCAATAATTGCAGCCTGGAGAAGGTCTGACCTATGGATTGAGCGGTGCTGGGGCCAGGATTGCTGAGCTCCAGCCAGGCTCTGTGCCACTGGTTTGCTGTGTGACACCAGGGTAACAGGCTGTGCTGAAATTCCTGTCTCCTCACTGCTCATATCTGGGTTACATGTCAGACTTTATGTGTTAAAGGTGTGCAAAACTTCCCAAAGTGATCCATCCCCTTGCACCGACATGAGAGTGTCGGTGTTCCTGTGCAGGTGTTAGCTTTTAGCATCAGTCTTTGTCCTTCTGCTGAACCTCCTCTGCTCTTTGGGCCTGTCTTCCCAGCACTTTTTCTTCTTTTCCCATAATGCTTTCAGCTTATTAAGATACGTAAAGTATTTGCAACTTCAGATTTTACTGTCCTTCCGATTTGTTCAGTCTCTGTGGGATTGTTTGGGTTTATTTTTCCTTGAACCTATAGAATGTCGAACCACGTGTAGATTAGTTAAATCTGTCTCTTCTTTTGTCCTCCCAAGATGGCATCTGCTGTGTGGATTTGTGTGGAATGCAAGGCGAGATGTCTGTGGTTATCAAAGATCATATTAATAAGTAAAAATGAAGACTTGAAGAATTTAAATGTCAAATATCGTATGGTTCAAAATATTCCTTCCTGGAGTAAAATCCTGTGATTATCAACTCTGCCTGATACTGGAAAAGTAGGAGAACTGAGTTCATTTTGTTTTGCTTTAGATTGGAATTAATATGGGGGGGGATTTTATGGATTTTATTTTTTTATATTTCCTGAAAGATAAGAGCATTTCTTGCTGTAACCATTAGTTGGAGCTGAAGGTTTTTGGCTTTCAGCACTGTTAAGCTGCTGCGAAACTGCTTGATCATGCACAGTTGATGTCAGGATTTGCCTCCATTTCTTTTCCTACTCTTGACTAAGGATACAATTGCAGTTTAAGTGCTTAAATAACTGTATGTCTGCAAATGATTAATTTTTAAATATTAATAATGAAAATTATGCTTGAGAATCTCATCACAGCATGCCCATACCAAGCCTAGAACTTCTCTTCCCTGAGATTTGATTATTTCAGTCTGACAGTTCACATGACCAAGGAATACCACTGCCTGTTCTCGTGGGAAACATGTTGAGAAATAGTTTGGTTGTCTAGTATAGAAACTTCCAATTTTCCCACAGGAGTGAGGGGAGTGCTCAGTTTGAGCATGTGCTCAGTGGAGGTTGTTGTGGGATTTTGGGAGCTGGCGGAAGGTGGGGAAGCATCTCACTGCCACTGGGCAGGGAGAGCTTCCTTTTGCTTAGTGATTCTGAATTGGCTTCCCTGGCAGCCAGGCAGCAGCTGTGAATTTAGCTCAGTCATAACATGACATCATGCCTCACTACTCCCAAACGACTGTAAGTAGGCTAAATCTTATCGTCTCTGTGGTTCCAGGAGATTATGCTTTTCAGCCTGTTAAGATTTACATGTGTAGTATTCCAAGCTGCTTTCTGGCTCAGATTTCTAGGGAGAGCTGGGGCAGGAAGCATGGTGTCAGTGTGAATAGCTGTTGGGGACTAAGCCAGTCATTTATAGCATGTCAGGTATTCCACCAGCAGCTGTCCAGGGATTTTCTCATCCTGTACCCATTGTGAGGTGATTCCCCTCGTGCTGGAGCTGGGACTGTGATGGTCTGGCCCTGATGGTGCCAGCCTTGGTCTGCTGCAAAGCTTCACCTTAGGCTGCTCCAAGGTCCTAACTCCTGGGTAATATAGAACGCTCCCCAACGAGGTCCCAGCTCTATTTCATTGCTGCCCTCCATGTATGTGAAGATAAAGCTTCTTTCCCAGAACAGGGGCAAGGCTGCAAAAGCACTTCTAGCTGGAAAGTTTGAGTGGAAAGCAGAGATTTCCTTAAGCTTTGGCAGAATTCTGAGGTGTCTTGGAGTGCAGCTGGAGAGCGGAATGCACCAGGCAGCCCCACCTGTCCATTTGTGCCCCCTCAGGTGTGTGGAGCTCTGAGCAGGAGCTGTGTGTGGTGCTCACTTGTTACCAGGCCTTCGGAGCAGGCTTAGGACACCCACTCTTCCCTGAGGTTCAATGCAGCGTTGTGAAAGGATGGAAGAATCATGTAACCTGTTATTACATGTGTGTATTTGTTCTCCTTTTCCTTTCCCTTTGTTTTAGGAGTACGGCCAACAGCCAAAATCTCAGGAAGGGGAGCTGAAAATCAGTGCTGTATTTTCAGTCAGTGGCAATCCTCTTGGTAAGGAATAGGAAAGACTAACTTCATTTAAATGTGTGAAATGTGTCACCTTTGCAAATAGTCTTGCAGGTCATTCTGCATTTCATTCGCTGTGTCTGATCCCAGTAGGAGTGAAGAACTAGTTTGGTTTAGAGAGAATGAAATTGAGATTATAAAATAATTGTGGTTTTGAGGCATAGGAAAATTGAATGTGAAATGCATAGGAGAACTGAATGTGTTAAATGGTCTTAAGCTGAAGGAGAGCAGATTTAGATTAGGTCTTAGAAAACAATTGTTTACTGTGAGGGTGGGGAGGCCCTGGCACAGATTGCCCAGAGCATCTGTGACTGCCCCATACCTGGAAGTGTTCAAGGTCAGGTTCGACGGGGCTTGGAACAACCTGGGATAGTGGAAGGTGTCCCTGCGCATGGCAGGGGTTGGAATGAGATGATCTTTAAAGTATCTTCCCACCTCAACCATTCTGTGATTCCATGAGAAGGATGTTAAAAGTGCATTCTCCATCTTCAGAGTAGTTATAAAAATCTGCTATGCAGAAAATCAGCACAGGCCATGTATTTGTGGAGAGGTCATCTGCTATTTGATTCTCCTCTAGACCCTGACAACCCAAATAAAGCCATGAGCCTTGTGCTTGCCCCTGCACACCAGTGAGTTCTGTGTAATAGATCTGTAACACTTACTCTGTGTTTCCTCTGTGTGGTTTTTTTTTTTTTTTAGTTCCACAGCTGTCATCAGGTTTCCAGCCTGCTGTGGCATCCTCTGGCATGAGCAAAATGCTACCCTCAGTTCCAAGCACAGCTGTTCGGGTTTCCTGTTCTGGCTGTAAAAAAATCCTGCAGAAGGGGCAAACTGCCTACCAGAGGAAAGGCTCAACCCAGCTCTTCTGCTCCACACTGTGCCTCACTGGATACACCATTCCAGCTTCTCGCCCACCAGCTCCTACCAAGAAAACCTGCGCAAGCTGCTCAAAGTAGGACGGTGCTTTAATTTGTTCTACTGATAATTGATATTCAAGCAGATAATGAAAGGCTTCAGTTCTGTTCTTGTGCCCCTCACTGTGTCGGTAGCGCTGCTCCTCTTAAGCGTCCCTTCAAAAATTGGTAGCTGATGCTGTTCCTTGTTAATTGGTCTGTCTGCTTGCAGTTCCATTTCCTTAACTGGGTTTTACATACACATAGATTTAAAAGCCTCTGTGGTGCAGAGTGCATCTTCTCTTTTTTGGATTTAAATAAGCCAAATATGAAAAACTGTATTTGTAAAGGTCCACATCTTCCTGCCATTTCAAAATGTCATTGCACTCTCAAAACTACTAACAAGAGTACATTTTCAAAAAGTATTTTATGCATTATTTCTTCCAGAGAAAAATAGATATATGAGCCCCTAAAATGAAGCAAAACATGGGTGAGTTAATGTATTCAAGGCAGAATATTTCCTTAGATTCTAAAAAAATTAACTTTTCATTCAGGTACCTTTGTGTGATCTTAGATTTCTGTAGGTCTTAGGTTTTCAAACTGCATGACTACTGGTTTCATAACATGTAGAGAGATTAAATTTATTAAGAATTGAGTTTTTTAGGTAATGGGAATATTAGCACCCAAATCAGTTACTTCCTACCTATGCTTAGAGTGGAAAGGTGAGGTTAGACTTTTTTGAGCCTACTTGGACAAAATTATTTTAAAAATACCTACATTTTCCACAGTCCTGCTGGATACACAGTCATGAACTTTCAGCTCTAAAAACATTTTAATTATAATTTTTTTTCATTTGTATTATGTCCAAATTAGCAAAAGGAGACCTTTGTGGCTGGCTCTGTAAGATGTTGTTGCTATACGTTCACTCCAGGCAAATCATTTTGAGGCTGATCGTGCTACAGTCTGTTTATAGAGAATTATTCATATGTGTTAATTTAGTTATGAAAGTTACTTTGCCAAAGGAATGCTGCTTTGTTCATCATTTCTTCAACAACAAATTTATTACTTTAAGTTTTACAAGGGTAACTGAACTTAAACTTGTGGCTTCAATTAGTTATTCTTTTCACTTGCTGCCTTGGTGTGAAAAAGCCTTGTAACAAAGTTTAGAAGTCTTGGCTGTAATTTGTATTTCTTCTGTTGAAAAATTGGTTATCTCTGACAGGACAAGTGAGAAGGAGGCATCCTCCCAAGCAAGGAGGTTATATAAGTATTTTCTCCTAGTTTTCTGACTTCAGGGCTTTGAAACTTTTCTGTGAAGGACTGTTTTGAAAGAAAGAAGAAATAAGGAGAAAGTTCAGTGTGTTAAATCCAGCAACAAATAAACAAAATTCTGGATGGGAGATAAGAAAGTTAAAATACTCATCAGATCATGGTGGACTGAACTAATGGTGATTAGAAATTGTGGCCTTTCATTTTTCCCTTTTTTCCCTACCCCATTACTTGTTAAAAGGAATTATTCAACGTATCCTGCTTTCTAAATTTTTTGTTAATAAAGACTGTGCAAAATAGTTACTTTCTTCAAGTTCCTTTATACAAAATTTAATGATAGAGCTTGTTCTTTTTGTAGGCCACTCCTAAGCCCAGGTACAAAATGTTTCACAAAATGCCTACTTAAGAATTGTACTTCTTACTTCTTTTCCTAATACAAAAGCAAAAATGGTCAGATACTTGGACAGCAAAAAAGAAATGTTTAAATTAAATGGATCCACCCTCTTCTGGAGAATGTTTAGTCTCCAGAATAAGCAAGAACAGTAAGTTGACATGAAACAGACATTAATCCTTTGTGTTTGTTTTTCTTTTTCCATAGAGAAATTCTAAATCCAAAGGACGTAATCACTGCCCAGTTTGACAACACAGACTCCAGTAAGGATTTCTGCAGCCAGTCTTGTCTGTCCACATATGAACTGAAAAGGAAACCCATTGTCACTATCCACACCAACAGCATTTCCAGCAAGTGCAGCATGTGCCAGAAGAATGCAGTGGTAATGGCCATTACCTCATTTAAATTTCTTTAGCACAGCACACCTTGCTGTCTCAGAGATGACCACACATATTCTTCCTGTCCTTGCTGTAAATTCCTTTTCTTGCAGATCAGGCACGAGGTGAATTACCAGAACGTGGTGCACAAGCTCTGCAGCGACGCCTGTTTCTCCCAGTTCCGCTCGGCCAACAACCTGACCATGAACTGCTGTGAATATTGTGGAGGATACTGCTACAGTGGCTCTGGCCAGTGTCACATCCTGCAGATAGAGGGACAGTCCAAGAAGTTCTGCAGTTCCACGTGTGTGACAGCTTTCAAGCAGGTACACGTTACAGGACAAGGGAGAATGGCTTCCCACTGTCAGAGGGCAGGGTTGGGATGGGATATTGGGAAGAAATTCTTCCCCATGAGGGTGGGGATGCCCTGGCACAGGTTGCCCAGAGAAGCTGTGGCTGCCCCTGGATCCCTGAAGGTATCCAAGGGCAGCTTGGACAGGGCTTGGAGCAACCTGGGATAGGTGTCCCTGCCCATGGCAGTGGGTGGAACAGGAAGAGCTTTAAGGTCCCTTCCAACCCAAACCATCCTGGGATTCCATGATTCTGTATTTGGACAAAATACTAAAAACAGTATCCATCTAATTTTTGATTGGATTTTGGGTGTTTTAAGAAATGCCCAATTTACTTGTTGATTGTTTCAGTTACTGTATTTGTCTAAGGTAACTGCTTTTGTCATTTCATGGAATACAGAATCATTAAGGTTGGAAAAGCCCTCCAAGATCATGAAGTCCAACCTTCAACCAAATACCCCAATGCCCACTGAACCATATCACAAAGTGTCACTTGTCAAAGTGGGTTTTGAATACTTCCACGGGTGATAATTTTGCTGCTTAATCTTTGCCCAAATGTGTTGATCTGTTTTTTCCTCACCCCTGGACCAGCTACCAGAAAATTCAGTGGGGGAGAAGATGGTGGGACCCCCCATCAGCAGCCCACTGTGACTGTTTTCAGCCTTGAGATGTTTTAAAGAGTATTCTTTATTAAATTGTAGCTTTTGAATTAAGTGGAGAGAAAAAGTAGTAATTAGTTGATAATTATGATTTTAACTTTTAAACTTTTCATATTTATTTTTGATTATAGTGGATCATCTTGAAGACCTGAGCATTTAAGAGAACCTTAATTTATTATAATAGCTCAATTATTTTTGAATTACTTACTTTAATGCAATTACTTTAGGAAAAATTGGCCTCTGATAAAAGAATGTAACTTCATTTTGTGAGTTGACTCTGCTGTCCCATTATCCAGGCCACTTAGGCCAAGAAAGGCCTAATGAATTAAAAAAAAAAAAAAGGTAAATGTATTTCATCCAGACAATTACCTTCAGAATTAGTTGTCCTCTGAAACAAATCTGGAAATAAAATTAAATAAGCTGGAAATATTTTCATGCTGCTTTTATGTCACACATCAAAACCCCATATGTGATAGTTCTCTTGAAAATACAGAATGTTCAAAGCTTATAAGGTTAAGTCAAATCTATTTTTAATTGATTTTTAAACAGCATTCAGCTCAATTGTCAGGTACATTCTGATAGTTTCTGGAGCTTTGTGGGTGTTTTTAAATCCCTAAAAGCTTATACTCTGTTCTGTCCTGTAAGAGCTATAATAGCAGGTGACAGAATAAAATGCTTTTATAAGGCTGTCGTTCTAAAATAATGTGGTGTGCTAATTCTCAACGTTTTTTCCAAACTTAAAGACCTTCAAAGCCTTAAACACAGAAATTTTGTCTATGAAAGTCAGGCTTTTTCCTGTGTCTGTCTTCAAAAGCATTTTGTGACCATACACTGAAAACTGTGATTGTTACTAGCAGATGGATCTCTTTCCCATTTTGCTACCAAACATCAGCAGGGGACCTGCTTCTCCCTGTTCCTTACCTCCTCATCTCTTTGGTGGGAATATTGTTTATCTACACAGCTGATGCATTAAAAACCATAAGCAAAATGTCAATTCTCAGCAAGATGAGGTTGTCTGATACAAGGTGCTGATCCGTGCTAGTATAACCTGTAGTGGTGTTTGCAGTGGAGGCCTTTGCCCAGACAGCCTGGTACTGGTTAAAGTGGCCTGGGAAGGTGCTCAGACCAGAGCTCAAATCACTGTATCTACACCATAAATAACAGAGCTGTAAAACAAGTGCTGTTTCAAGCACACTGGCACATTTTCTAAATGTTTTATATATTAGCGATTATTTCCAGGTTAATAAAAATGCCCCAAGTTTCAAATGAACAACCAGTTTCATTGTTTTCACAGAAGTCAGCTAAAATTACACCCTGCACACTGTGTAAATCTCTGAGATCTTCAGCTGAGATGGTGGAAGGCACGAATAACTTGGGGAAGACGGAACTGTTTTGTTCTGTTAACTGTTTGTCAGCATACAGAGTAAAAATGGTCACTTCTTCAGGTAAGCTTGTCCTTTTACTTCTATAGAAACTTAATTTCATGTGATTCATATCCAAACTTTATTTGTTTTGAAAGTTAAGGCTGATATTCTTTTTCTGGGAGGGTGGGAAGTGGCTTTTTTTTTTTAAAGGGAAGCGCTGAGATGGGAATGTAAGGACATTCTACCATAGATAAGTGTAGCAGTGACAGTACAGCCATTTCAGTTTTGATTTTAGGGAGCTTAAACATGATAACCAGTCGTAAATCTATTTTTTTTGCTCTTGCAAGTGCAGCTGGTGGGTTTCCCAGCTAGACAAACCTCTTGTGTGGACATGTGCCATGCCACTGCTGGGACTCTTCTGCCCCTTGTTCCCTGGGGTGATCAGCTTTGTTACCTCTGCCCAATGTTGCATGGAGCTAGGAAAACATTTTCAGCTATTTTTCATGTGGAAAGAGAAAAATGCTTACTGACATCCTAGGGATACTGGGAGATTAATTAAATTTCTGGCAAGCAACAGGCACAGCAGCTGCAGTGTCTGTTTCTGAATCTGTGGAAACGTCATCTCAGGCTTCTGTCTGTGCCTTGGCTCGTCATCCAGACTCTTTTTGTATGCACGGTGTAAAATTAGCTGCAATACAACTTGATGTTGCATAAATCACTTTTTCTTCTCTGTTTCACCCTCAGGTGTTCAAGTTCAGTGCAACAGCTGTAAAACCTCAGCAAACCCTCAGTATCACTTGGCTATGTCAGATGGGAGCATACGCAATTTTTGCAGCTACAGTTGTGTAGCAGCTTTTCAGGTGTGACATCTAGGATTTCTTCTTAGCTGAATTAACAGAATACTAAATCGATGGGGAAAATACCCAGGTGGAAGATGTAAAGTAAAGCCTGTCTATTTGCTTTCCCACAGAATCTGTTCAACAAGCCTGCAGGACTGAACTCCTCAGTGGTGCCCCTGTCGCAAGGCCAGGTCATTGTGAGCATCCCCTCGGCGACAGTGGTGTCAGCCAGTGGCACCACCTCGACCGTGTCCCCCAGCTCCACGAGTACCCCGGCTGCAGCAGGGCTTCAGAGATTGGCTGCCCAGTGCCAGCAGGTCACCTTTACCCGCTCTGTTGTGAAAATCAAGTGTCAGCACTGTAACAGATCGTTTGCCACCAAACCAGAACTGTTTGACTACAAGGTAATAAAGATTAGGGCTTTCCATGTTCTATTTTCACTACAGAAACCCAAGAAATTGTAGTTTATGTGCACTGATTTGTCAGTAATGCTTTGTTGATTGCAAAGACCTCCTATGAAGGGTTTTGAAAGTGACTTGGTATTGTTTAACCAATATCAAATTAATACTGATACTAGCTCTATGGTCTTAAAACCAGAAAAAAAAGAACTCCAAAAAAAAACCCCGAGCCAAATGATTGCCTGTCTAAATAAACACATCCCTGTCTCTTGGACCCAGGGATGTTCCTTTTAATCCAAGAACAAAGCACATTGGTGAGGGTTTTCTGCAGGAAATTTTGCTTTATTATAAAGCTAAATGGGGAGACTCATTTGCCAGTGCTTTGTTGCTGATTTCTAAGGGTATACTCTTCTGCATTTCTATTAACAATTTAAATGTATTATCTGGGATGTGACTCATTCAAACACTGAAACCAAAGCATTCTTGCTGTGTTACAGGGTAAAATGTTCCAGTTCTGTGGGAAGACCTGCTGTGATGAGTATAAGAAGAAGAGCAATATGACGGCTTTTTGTGAATACTGCAGGTTTGAGAAAATTATCAAGGAGACAGTGAGATTCTCAGGTGTAGATAGAACATTCTGTAGTGAAGGTAAGAAAGGGCAAAACCCTGTCTCAGAGAAATTAAGTCACAAATGTTTTGCCTTAAAATTATTGGTGTTACTTAAAGAAATTTAATATTTTTAAGTTAGGAGTCTGTTCTTTAGGTTTAGCAACCCTCTTCACCCTTTATATTTTAATGGTATATTTCAATGAATTATTGCAGACCACTAAATACAGGAATTAGAAGTGCTGAGTGATTGTCATATTGGTATTAAAGGATGTTTTTGCTGTTTTCTTTTAGTTTGTAAACTGCTCTATAAACACGACTTGTCTAAGCGCTGGGGAACCCACTGTAAAATGTGCAGTTACTGTTCACAGACTTCCCCCAAACTGGTCCAGAATCTCATAGGGGGAAAAATGGAGGAATTTTGCTCAGAGGATTGCATGTCTAAATTCACAGTTTTATTTTGCCAGGTAAGCAACAGTCTCACATCCCCTAGAAGAGGTTTTTATGTACATATCCCTTGCTGGCGCTTCCAAGTGTGTTCAATTCCTCCCTCACTCTGTTTTCCTAGATGGCAAAGTGTGATGGTTGTAAGAGACAAGGTAAACTCAACGAGTCCATAAAATGGCAAGGGGAGATGAAGCATTTTTGCAATCTGCTTTGTATTCTGTTGTTCTGTAAACAGCAAGGTGTTTCTGACCCTCCACTCCCAAACAACACAGGTAAAGCAGGCTGGGGATGGCATTGCCTTTTGATGTGTGGGGTAGTGAGATGGATGTTTATCTGCTAACTCACTTCTGTGAACTCTTTAAGATCTGTCTTCTCCTGGGGAGCTTGTCTGTTGCTATTGAGTGGGCTCAGGTTTAGATCACTCTTACTTAAGATAGTTTTAAACTTCTGTAGGTATGAAATGCAATTGCTTCATGTACCAAACAAATTTTAAAGAAGATGAAGCAAAAGCACTTGCTTTCAGTCACTTTCATGAAACAAAGGCCTGTTTCATTGGGGTAAAACGTACTGATATCTAGTGCAGACATGTTAAATATCTAGCTTGTCTTCATAACACCTAGAAGATATGGTAGAATTTAATATTCTTTTAACAAAAACAATCAAGTGGTGAAATGAGTAGACTTAATGGTTTTAAATACAGACTCCTATATATGCACTTAACCAGCTACTTCTGTGCAGTGTGTAGGCATATGAAGAGTTCCCATTTCTGTGTCATTAAGTGTTGATTCTTGGGAAGCATCAGTCCCAAGGTTAACAAGTGCTGTAGCTGTTTCCTTGAGCAGGTGGAAAGGGAATGAGAGTAGGAATAAAGCCCACAGGAATAGAAACTGGGAGTTACTGTAGGGAATGAGACACGAAGGGATGAAAGGCCCGCAAAGACAGGAAGAGAAAGGGAAACAAAAGGCAGGAATATCACTGATCCTAAAGAGGGGCATAATTTCCCACTGAGTGATGGTGGCTGCAAGAGTAAAGTACCCAAAACCAATAAAATATTAACTGAAAGTTTTTAGTGTGCACCAGGCCATGTTCAGCTTGGTGCACATTGTTTCAATTTGGTGCACATCTTCTGCTTACATTGGTGGGAGCTCTTTTCTCCTCTTGCTTGATTTGCTTGTGGAACCAGCTCCTGTTTAAACTGAAATGCTGCAGCTTGACACCTACATCCCCTTCTCACACAGCAGCCTCTTTCATCTGGAGACAGATCTGAAGGGTGGGTGTTGTTTCAGAAATGCTTTTTTTCTCAATTATCTTACTGCTTATTCTCATTTTCTTCTGTCCACTGTGTCCAGCAAACCTTTCCATGGCACCAACCTCCTCCTCAGGCCCTCCTTCTTTAAGAAAGGACTCAACCCCTGTCATAGCAAACGTGGTGTCCCTTGCAAGCACCCCAGCTGCCCAGCCTACTGTTAACTCCAACAATGTTTTACAGGGTAAGGCAGCTGAATACAATGCCTGTACTTTTACATCTCTATTCCTGAACATTTATATTTGCTCAGGGATTTTTTTTTTTACTGAGAGCAACAGCCACTTCTTCCTTATTCTTCACATCAGTGCAGATGGTTGCGTTTGTCCTTCCTTTATCTAGGTATAAATTATTTATGTACATACATCAGGCAATGAGTTTTAATTGGAATTCTTTTTCTTGACCTTGGCAGAATATGGATTATCGTCCTTCATGATAAGTAGACATGTTATTGTATGGTTTTTTTTCCTTCACAGGTGCAGTCCCTACTGTGACAGCAAAAACAATAGGAGATGTAAGTTTTACAAGAGACTTTTCTCAGTTTTGCCCAGATTATATCAAAAACAAGTAAGGTATCCAAGAATTTGGCACCATCATTTTGTAACTGATTTTTGATTGGGATTTAAAATTCATCCTGCTTGCAGATGCTTTTTGAAAAATGGATAGAACTTACATAGTACAAAAGTCTTGCTGTGTCCACTGGCAGATTGGATGTTTTAAGGCAAAACTTGTCAGATTGTAGCTCTTGATGTGCCTGTGGTTCTCAAGTAATTCCTACGTGGCTTTTACATTCGAGGCTGCCTTTTGTGCCCAGAAGTGGGATAGAATAGCAAAAGGACCAGCCTGGGAGGAGGGAACTAGCGTGGGCTGCTGGGACTGACATGACCAAGCTCCTGCAGCTTCATTTTCCTTCCCCACTCCCTGGCAGTGTGGTAACAGAGCTGTGGGGAACCACTGTCACCACTTACCTGAGGAGAACTCAGAGTTCCTATTGAGCTCTTTGAGGTATGTGGTGTAACATCTTGCCACTCTCCTAAAATACAGAGATGTTTTTGTGTAGCTTTAGGTTCTGGAAGACTGACAGCTTTGCTTTTAGCTGGAATGTCACTTATGGATTAGAGTATGAGTTTTCCCTCTTGAAATAGATCCTGTTATTTGAATGCATGACTGAAAATTACAGTTAGCAGGACATGGAATTAGTACAAGCATGAATAGTCAGTCTGTGTGTAATCAGGAAATGATACTGCTGCTGCCAGCATTGCTGTTCATTTTTTACATTTATTTGTTTTCAGTGGTTTCACATTAGTTTACTCAGTTTTATCGGTATCTGTATCAGCCAGACTTTTAGTCATCAAAAGTATCTTAACATAATTCCTCTTTATATCTCTGCCATCAGTAAAATTCCAAGGTCAAAAGTTTATCCTTATTTGACTACAGAAACCAAATATTCTTGCAGGTTTGTTCACTGCACTGTTAACAAAATCAGCTTTATTAGCAAAATTAGCTTTAAACAACATTATTGTAGGATCAAAGTAAATTGAGATGGAGACCAGAAAGCACCAAATTCGCAAGCTTGTTTTGCAGTAGTTTTTAAATGATCATTTTTATCAGCAGATACAGTATTAAATTGTTCAGCCTCCCGTAGTAGCGAACAAACTCTAGTCTTATGTTATCCTTCAAACCAATACTGACTTGGCCCTCATTTGTGTTTTCCAAACAGGCAAGTACCCAGACAGACGCCCTAAAGCTCCCATCATCAAAACCACCCAGGCTTCTGAAAAACAAAGCTTTATTGTGCAAGCCAATCACCCAGACTAAGGCCACCTCGTGCAGACCTCACACACAAAACAAAGAATGCCAGACAGGTGGGTGTCTGATCTCCTACTCCTGTTGGAATTTTCTGTACTGCAGTTAAGAGAGTAATACATGATTTATGTAACAGAGAGTATTTTTGAATGTATTAGAAAACCTTAACTAGTTTTCAGGTTGTTGTATAGTGTTTTCCAACAATTTTTGGTTTGCTCTGTTTTTGGTATAACAGAAGAAGAAGCACCTGCTCAGCCCCAGATCATTGTGGTACCTGTTCCTGTACCAGTGTTTGTGCCAGTGCCCCTCCACCTCTACACCCAGTACACACCAGTTCTCCTGGGGATGCCAGTACCTGTAAGTTACATTGCAGTTCACTACAGAAGTCAGTGGTTTACAGGCTTGTTTTGTGTCCAGCACACCCAGAACTGTTTCACAGGGTGTTGTGTCTGGTCATGCAAATGATATTTGGAGTCCTTGAAGCCATTTCCTTCCTTGTTACATCATATTTGGTTAAACATCATCACATAAAACTACCAAATTGTAGGGAGACTACAGAGCTGTCCAGTCTGGAGTTATTTTTAACTTCATTTTAGTAGTCCTAAAATATATTTAAGGTTAAATGAGAGGGACCTCCTTTGTGTATTTGCTGTTTCCCTTCATCCCTAAGTATGTTCTGATATTTTCCACATCTTCCATAGGTACCAGTTCCCATGCTCATGCCAACTACCCCGGATAATGCTGATAAGAGCATTGAAAGTAATCAGGAAAACAAGGAAAATATTTCCATTAATCCATTTGAAGCTGATCTCCTTCAGATGGCAGAAATTATTGCAGAAGATGCAGAGAGAGAAAAAACACACTCTCATGGTGGTAGGTGGTGGCTTTAAAAAGGGTATGAAATGCAGTGAGGTGAAGGTCCTCTCACCACAGAAATTTCACTTTCCCTGATTCTAGATGCTGATTTGACTTGTGTTTACAGGAACAGGTTACCAGAGGTAGTAACCTCCAGATCAGTGTTAGAAGGAGGAGTCAAAATCAAGAATATAGAGCAGCTGCTTTAAAAAAATATTTTCCTATCAGGCTTTTTATGGAGGATTCTTGAAGGGTGAGGCAGGTCAGAGTGTGTTGGATAGCGACCAATCCATGTCATGAAAGTGAAACAAGCTGGAAAGAGATAAACAAAATATCCTACTGTCTACAGATGACTTAAATAACAAAGAGGGAGGGATGGAAGCCTTTGGAAAAGCAAACCTACATTAGTTTTGCATTTCTGTTTCCCCTGCAATAGCATGACCAAGGTAGAAAGCAGAGAACTCCAATGGAGGAGAAGGCACAGCATATGTGTTAATGTTATGACCTAATAACCTTAACAGGTTTTTGCTGTTCAAAGTATTTTATATTCATTGTGCAAGCTGTCAGTCATGCGTAGATACAGATTTCCTTCTTTTTCTAAAGGATCCCAAACATCCGAGCACGAGCTCTTCCTGGACCCCAAGATATTTGAGAAAGGTCAGTCAGATTTTTTTATTTTGCAAATGGATTTTGATCCTGCTGCATCTTTTCTTGCAAACTCCTGCTTCTGCCTTTCCTGTAGCACATGGTTCCTGTGCTCCCTTTTGTTGCAGACCAGGGCAGCACATACAGCGGAGATCTGGAATCAGAAGCAGTGTCCACTCCACACAGCTGGGAGGAGGAGTTGAATCACTACGCCTTACGATCCAGTGCCCTGCCAGAACCTGATCCCGAGCTCAAGCAGTTCTCCAAAGGTGACGTGGAGCAGGACCTGGAGGCAGATTTCCCATCAGGTCGGTATAATGTGAAGAAAAACTCATTTTATAAAAGCACACACAATTTTCTGCATGAGCATTGTCCCAGCAGCCTGCTTGTGTGTTTTCCTGTAGTGACACTGGATGTTATAGTTGATCAATAGTTGATCAGCTCTACTAAAAATCACTATTTTTGGAATATTACTGCTGTCTTTAAAGACAGCACTCTGCAGAACCCCTGCCAGGAGTAGCAGGAAGCCTTGCTTGCCTCCTTTGAATTCATCACTTCTGTGTCCCTTGGTATAATCCATATGAGTGGGGCCTAAGGTCATATTTGCCTGAATAAATACACCCACTGTTTTGGGGGCTTTTTTTGTCCTGTTGAGAATTTACCATCTTGATACAGCAAGTGTACAGATTGCTTAATTAGTCGAATGTCAGCATTATTTGAATATACAGGTGTGATTGTCAGGTGTAAGGTGTTCCATAGTATCTCAGTGACAGTGACACTTCTACCCGGGCTGCTAAATCATGTGATTAAACTCTTCATGGTGTTGATTTGACTTCAGACTCATTTGACCCTCTCAGTAAAGGACCGGGTTTACATTCACGTTCACGGGCAAGGCGGAGACACAGGGATGGCTTCCCACAGCCAAAACGACGGGTAAGGAAGTACTTCTGGAACATAAATTCCTTACATTTTGAAATAACAACATTATGTGCACTAATCTAACCATCTGTGGATGAGGAACTGATTAAATGCTGCTTTATTTGGATGTGTTTGCTTGCTTGTAGGGACGGAAGAAGTCCGTAGTTGCTGTGGAGCCCCGGAATCTGATGCAGGGCTCCTACCCCAGGTGCTCTGTTTCTGGGATGACCCTAAAGTACATGTATGGGGTAAATGCCTGGAAAAACTGGGTCCAATGGAAAAATGCACAGGAGGAACAAGGGGACCTGAAGTTTTCAGGTAAATTTGTCTCTCAGTGGAAACAGAAATACGTAGTTGAAGAGCCCTTGGCTTGATTCATTGTTCAAATAAAAATTAAGGTTAGATATTACTGCATTTTGCAATACCCATGAGTAGAGAACAGATTTTATGGAATTCTGTCTTGCATCTTTCCATGCATTTAAAAGTCATAGCTATTACATTCTTAATTGTTCTGTTTCCTTTAAAAAAAGTCTCTAAAGTATTAGAAATCTCCACTTTGCCTTCCTTTGCATGCGGTAATTTTTCATTTGTAGCACAGATGTTTATGCAGCTGCAGAGCTTTTCTGAGCTATTATAGAACCATGAAATTACAGACTTATCAGGCCATAATCCTAAGTTGACAGCACCATCTTGGCCTCATCCATTTTATCTGTAGCTGGCACATTCCCAAAGTGTTTGTTGGTCAGCAGAACTAT
Organism: Picathartes gymnocephalus; assembly: GCA_013390045.1. Lineage (NCBI taxonomy): Eukaryota > Metazoa > Chordata > Aves > Passeriformes > Picathartidae > Picathartes > Picathartes gymnocephalus. Next base: position 497,955 of record WEKY01007065.1, on the reverse strand, counting down.
TTGCTGTAAAAAAATGGTGTGATACAACATCAAAATCTTAACACCTTATTTCTAGGCCTCACAGCTGGAAAAAACATTTTGAATGTCTGCCCATTCTGTGCTGCAACTGCCTGAAACTAACTTTATTTTTCCTCATGTCTCACTGGGGTGGTAGATAATAATGACAATTAAATACAATTTTGGTTATATTTCCAATGATGAATTTTTTATTTTTTTTTTACAAAAGCCCAGCAGAACTGGGATTTGGCAGGGATTTGATTCCCCTTTTCCCTGGTCTCAGATCTTGCATCATTGCACTGAGTTTTGTGGGCAGATTTTCAGAGTCAAGCAGAGAGTTTAAATTAGGAATAGAATTGAGCTCTTTGGGAATGGTGGGGAAGACAGCAAATGATAATAAATACTTTTGCAATTTAAAGAACTAAGCATGGCAGGACTTACATAAGAAAGACCCCCAAAGGGAAGAATTCTAGTTAGGACTGATGCCTTATCAGTTTGACCTGGAACAGAGGCCAGACAAAATGAGAGGAATAAAGTAGGGATTTATTGCAAGGCCTTCCAAGGGCACAGCCTGGCAATGCCAGAGCCCGGCTGCAGCCCTGCCAGGATGGGCCTCGAGATGGGCACAGAAAAGGGGCCTGGGCACGGGGTTTCACACTTTGAGAAGTGTTTTATAAGAAATTTGTACTCAGCTCATGTCTAGAAATACTCAGAGTCTTTCTCTCACTCTAGTGAGTGTCTCACTCCCCTGAGTCCAGCTGGAGGGGTGAAACCCATTTATCAGCCCCAGGCTGCCTCAAGCTCTTTGCGGCCATTGCTGTCCCACATTTTGGGTTCAGCAGAATCCCAAACATTTACATGTCTGGGCTCTAAATTCCTGTAGCCTCAGTACTGGTTGTAACATTTATACTGATTGCACATGGTCTGGGTTTTATTGGCCAAATCATTCAATTCTCATCCAACAGATAGGAAGGAGTTCACCATTTAGTCATGCAGGGTACTTCTTGTATGAGACAGGAATTTAGGAGTTCTGCCTACATGAAATAATAAGGAATGTGGGAAGATTTAATGTGCTGAATTAATTTTTCTAATCATTTTCTCTGCCCCAGTTCATCCTGTGAAGCTCAAGGAGGACATTCTCTCATGCACATTTGCTGAGCTGAGTTTTGGCTTGTGCCAGTTTATTCAAGAGGTGCGGAGACCAAATGGAGAAAAATATGACCCTGACAGCATCTTATACTTGTGCCTTGGAATTCAGCAGGTAACTCTGGAGTTAGGGCACTGCTGAGAACTTAGAGAACTTGCTCTGGTTACTTGCAGGACATCTACAGTCCCACAGAGCAGCTTGGGGTTTACCGAGGAGGCAAGAATGTCTCTTTTTTGTGTTTTATTGTTTGCCTTAGTCCCATATATGACCCATTTTTCTGGACTTTTTTGTGGTCACAGTGACCAAGTTCTTCTGTCCTTATAGGAATGTGATGTTGGGGATGAGTGTTTCTACCTAGACACAAGTGCTTGGATTTGGAACTTTTTGGATCATTTTTCATGTGTAGGAAAATTTGATTTGCTGTTTTACTGGAGATTTCACCAAAATGTTTGGCTCCATAAGACACTGGGACATAAAAAAGGAAAAGAATCTGATGTCCTGTATCTTCTCTGCAATGTTATATAATCACAAACTGTTTGTCTTCCTGTTTTGTTTTTTTTTTTTTTCCTCTTGTAGTACCTGTTTGAGAATGGTAGAATAGATAACATTTTCACCGAGCCCTATTCCAGGTTTATGATTGAACTTACAAAACTTTTGAAAATCTGGGAACCTACAATTCTTCCAAATGGTAGGACAATTCTTTTGTTTTATGTAGCTGCATGACAAAGCTGTATCTTGAATTAATGTTTTCTCAGGGCCAGGAAGAGAATGTGATCTGAGACTCTCACATTAGTCTCCTCTCTACACCATGGATTTTATGTCTGTATCTACCAGTTATGATTACACTTAAATGTATCTTTCCCTCTGATCAAACATTGGAAAGAAAGCATTCCCATTCTGGCACTCAATACATTAGTTTTCTTCTTCCCTCAAGGTTTAGCTTTTTTTTAATACAAGTAGCCAGAATTTAATGCTGCATTTGAGATGAGGTACTGCAAAATCTGTGTACAGTTGCCCAGGTGTTTCCGTCTTGGGAAATAGTGCTGGAAATACTCCTGTTGAGTTTGAGGATCACATTAGCAAATCGTTGGACTCATGTCTGAACTCCAGATTAAGACTTCCCAAATTCTGCAGATACTTTTAATTGGTTTTCAAGCCTGATTATGTGGTTTATGGAGCTGACACCAGCCCTGTGAGTACACAACATCTTTTCCAGAGTGTCGGTGAAACTTGTGTAATGTTGGCAACTCCACAACTGCCTTTTCATTCAGAAAAAGGAACTTTTTATTTAATACAGAAATAATCCAATTACATATAGTTTGCTGCACATCAGTTTGCTGGTATTTTTTTACAACAAATTTCTTCTAAGCCCCCATATCTCCCTTTCGTAACTGACTTATGATAATCAAAATTGGCTATTTATACATAAAATGGAACGTTTTAAACTCATACTTAACGTTGTAGGAATCACACATTTTTGCAGTTGGCTGACTGTGATTTAGTACAGTGAAATTAGAACTTAGTGAAAATCTGCTGGTGTCTGTAGGTCCTTTATATCCTTCTCTTCAGGTGTTGGAAGATCATGCTGCTCCACAGCTTGCTTCTCCATGCTCCATCTTATGTTTGTGCATGCAGTATTCTGGTTTTATTGGATTACAGTTGCTGATGATAGGTGTGAATTTGATCTGATATGTGGTTCATTAATAGAGGTTAGCTGAAAGAGGATTTATATGCATAAATAACTATTTTCTTTTTTTCTTTGCCCATTCTTCGTAGGTTATATGTTCTCAAGAATTGAAGAGGAACACTTGTGGGAATGTAAGCAGCTGGGTGCATATTCCCCCATCGTTTTGTTGAACACCCTTCTCTTCTTCAACACTAAATACTTCCAACTAAAGAATGTCAGTGAGCACCTGAAACTGTCCTTTGCCCATGTTATGAGGCGCACCCGAACCCTGAAGTATGATACTAAGATGACATATTTACGTTTTTTCCCACCCTTTCAAAAACAAGAGGTAGAATCAGGTGAGTGCTCTCTGATCTTTGCTGTTTGTGCAGTCACATTTGTGTGGTCTGAATTACAAAATCAGAGGATTCTGTGATTTTGTATTGTCTGCTTCTCTTTAAAAAGGTCTGGGGAGAGCAAATATATTCTGCAGTAAGCAGAGCTAAGCATATGCTGTTATCCTGAATACATTTGCTTTAAAGAGAAATTCTGAATGAGCCAAGGCACCCAGGAAAAACTTACAAAGGAGGCGTCACAGATTGGGCTGCAAATTTGTTTAATAGTCTTTCCATAACATCCTCAGCTTGCATAAAACTCTATTAACTACTGCAAGAGTTAAAGGCCTTTTCTGAACTCTTTTTCTCAGCATTTTGTAATCTTGTGATTTGCAGGTCCAAGCCTTTATTGTGCCTTTTTTAATTCCCATATTCGTCCTGGGTCTGTGTGGGGAAGAGACCAGGCAGCCCCAGTAGAGAACAGCAATATGGGGCTTGCACTCGGAGGCAAAGACACACTGATTTTTGTTCTCAGTTAATTTTGGCATTTGAGAAAAGTCTTTGATCCTATTGGCTTCTTCAGTTCATAGTTCCAGTACATTACATGAATTCTTCCTTAATAAGTGAAATTATATCCTCTGTATTTTCCTGCTAGTTCTTGTGGGTTTTCTAGATGAGGAATGGGCTGTGGACCTGGCCTGTAGGATGTGCAGTCCTTTGCCCACCCCACAGATCACAACAGGTGACCACGGTTGGATGGTGACACATGACAGAACCAGTTCTAGGAGTGGGTTTGGGTTATGCAGAATCACTGCTGGATGCTGGGCTGAAACACCAGGCCCTGTTTCTGAAGGTGCTGCTTTTCACTGAACTGCTGTAATGCCATTTTTGTGTATCCAGATAAATTATCAGTAGGCAAAAGGAAACGCAGTCAAGATGAGGAAGTTTCAACAGCAGTGGAAATGGCTGAAAACACAGAAAATCCCCTCCGGTGTCCAGTCCGACTTTATGAATTTTACTTATCAAAATGGTAAGTGACAGAACTTGAGTTTTGGTCTGTGTGTACACTAGAACAGGCATTTGGGCAAGGAGCCCACTCAGACCTTCTGTGCCTGTGCTGTGGTTCCTCTCCCCAGTTCCCAGTCCCTCAGTGGGAGCAGAACAGGAATTCCACCAGCAGCACTACTGTGAGATCCCCAAACAGATCTTTTTTTAATTACTGGTGTTGAGTCAAGAACAGAGCTACAGAGAGAGATGTATTCTTTAAATAACTAAATTCTTTGGTATAAACGTAAACTACAGTACCCATTGCATTCTCATCTCCCTTAATTCCCATACACCATCCTTCTTGTGAGGCGATTATAACTAATACCCGAGGAACATCATGTTCCTTGTGAAAAAGTGTAGCAGAAGTGTGAATTAGGTAAAACTCCTGATAAATTTTGCCTGCTGAGATGTGAGATTAACTTGTGTTTAGGAGTTAGAAATGAGACTATAGCAAGGACATATATAAATCATATTTCTCTCCTGTTTCTATATAAACTTCAGTTAGATCCTTGAGCAGGTGGAAGATGATGTTCTTCTCTCTTCAAAGAAAATACACATGCAAAATGAAACAGCATTTCATTAGTGTCAGCTGAAACTCAGATAAATCACCCTCAGAAATGTACCTGCTGAGCTTACTACAAATATGCCATTACTGAGGCAGAGACAGGCATGCAGCTGTCCAGACTCTTTCTCTCCCTCTTCTTACCTGCCTTGTCTTCACTGGCACATCGTTAGAAGCTTTTAGTTGTTCTTGGGCAGGGAAAGCATTTTCATGCTCCCCATCATATATCATAGCTGAGCCTCTGCAGTGGTGCCAGCAGCAGTACAAATTCCCTTTGCTGTTTTGGTGTGATTATCCCAAAGCCAGGCAGGAGGGATCCTGGCTCTAGACACTTTAGGACCCTACCAGAGCCTGGAAGCTGCCTTGGAGTCAGTCTCTCAAGCAGATGGGCTTAACATTGCAGCATGGCCAGGCAAGCGGGATTCAGTTCTACTCACTCTTGAGCAGTGCCTTAGAATCATTTAGCTTGAAAAATCCCTCTAAGCTCATCAAATTCAGCAGTTCCCCCAGCACTGCCAAGGGCACTGCTAACCCATGTCCCCAGGTGCCACATCCACATGGCTGTGAAATCCTTCCAGGGACAGGGACTCCACCACTGCCCTGGACAGCCTGTGCCAGGGCTGGACAACCTTTCAGTGAAGAAGTTTTCAGTCTAATACCCAGTCTAAGCCTTGAGGCCATTTCCACTTGTCCACATTATGCATCAATTCTGGAATCATAGAACCAGTTTCACTCAATGTCAAATGCATTTTTCACTCCTACCATTAATTGGATGACTCTGAAAAACCACTGCTGTAAAGAAATAACTTTGATTTTCTTTGTTTCCTTATAAGCAACTAATGCTGAGTGACCTTGAAACAACTTAACTGTTCCCTAAGAGCACAGGGGAGACGGTGTTGCCATCTCAATGTAACTTTGATTTCTTTGCTGGCTCTCTCTTTTGGTAAGATTGTAAATGCAGCTCCATGTTCCTAAACTTGTTTCTTTTCCCTTGGCAGTTCTGAAAGCGTGAAGCAGAGGAGTGATGTGTTCTACCTGCAGCCCGAGCGCTCCTGTGTTCCCAATAGCCCCATGTGGTATTCCACATTGCCAATAGACCCAGGAACCTTGGACATCATGTTAACACGGATTCTTATGGTGAGGGAGGTACACGAAGAACTTGCCAAAGTCAAATCAGAGGACTCTGATATTGAGTTATCAGACTAACTGCAGTGGGGTATTTTCCTTTGAATACACATCAGAAGCACCAAAATGTGAATACGTCCAGCCTTTGGAAAATGTGTATCAAATAAGCCAAGATAATGTCACCTACAGGCAAATTTTGTACCACAGTGGATGTACAAACTGGAACTAGAAGGAAGCAAGCTGTGTAAGCTACAAATCCCAACGTCCTGTGGCACCCATCAATCCTCGGAACAAATCCAAGTGGAACTCACCTATTGGAGTGGTGCATAAATCCTGTATCTGTTTAGGGTTTTTAAAAGTTGTGAGATACTTTTAAGGAAAATGGTTGTGTAAAATCTTCCCTCACACTGTTGGGCATGGAGAGCTAGATTGTGGCTCAGCTGCTGGCTGGCAACCCTTGCTGCCAAGGAACATGTGGAGATCCTCGAGCTCTTCCAGAGGATGTGAGAGAAAGGGGTGAGGATTAGACAAACAGACACCTTCCGTTATAAATACACCTACACCTACACTTTTATATTTTTTTTTTCTGGAAACTGGGATCAAATGATAGGAAGGCAGGAGCCACTGGCCATCCCAATGGACAACTCTGGCTGCTGTTCACTGGTCACACGAGGCCAGACTCCAGCTCCCGCTCTGGGCTCACGCCAACTCTCGCTCTGTTGGAAGAGGTGCTGTAGGTCAAACTTCCAAGTGACCTTTTGGGGAATGTCCAGAAAGGGATGTCCTGGGCTCTGTGCAGAATCCCTTCCCCAGCCCAGTAGCTCTGCAGTCTGTCCATATAACCCAGCAAATACTGTGGTGCACGGAAAGTTTATTTCCCTTAAGGCAGCTTTCCTTTCTCCTCTTTCCCTACTCCTATGGTTTTGATTATTTTGTAAGGCAAATCTAGAGAGGGCTTTGTCATTTCAAACAAAAATACACACACATTCTTTCTCTTTCGACCTTTGCAAGGTGGGCAGTGTTGTACAAAGGATGCAGTATTACTTCTGACAACAGAACTGTGGTAGAAAATGACCATGTGTGTTTTTATCCCACCCCACCCAAAGAGATTTAGTCATAGTGTTGGAAATTGAAAGAATTTTTTTTTTTTAAGGCTTAGCTGTTACTGAGTCTTTTGGAAGAGAAAAGCTCCCATGTGGTGTTTAGAGGACAGGACATTATCAGATACTGTCTGTATCTCTTGTTTTTTCAAGCTCTAGGTGTGTGTTTCTGATGACCCGTGGTCACAAATTCATTGGAAACCCAAACTATTTTTAAAGAGGAGAATTGTATGGTTTTCATCAAGCTCTGGTCAGTTATCCATCTTCTGTAACAGGGGTCTGATATTTGAGCTTGTCACTAAAATTTCAAGAGATGAAAATCAACAGCCTTGGAAAATTTTTCAGTTGTTTTGTTTTGTTTGGTTGGGTTTTTTTTGTTTTTTAATTATTTTTTTAGCAGTTACAAAAGTAATTTAACAAAAATAAAATCATAAAGTAGTCTATTGACGTTGTGTACTCGGTAGTCCTGTCCCCGCCTGTAACAGATTTCACTGATGTATTTTTTAATACAGAAAAATATGTGAAAAGTAAAACCTGCCCCTGATTCTGTCTGACCAAAGCCCATCTGTGTCTGTCATTTCTGAGCAAAGGTTCTGCTTTCTCCATGGCCTGGCATTCCCAGGGGATGTGTTTTGGCCACTCCCCAGCACTCGGAGGCTCAGGGCTGCTCCTGCAGGCTCAGTTCTTGCTCCATGAACACCAACCTGCCCCTCCCCATTGTTACACTGAGTAGTGAAATTGCAGGCAGAGTGGTTTGGATTGGGAAGGTTCAGGGAAAACAAAATCATTTTGGAAACATGAGGTTGTAGGGGATTAAAAATGTCTAAGGTGTGTCTGCTGCACACAGGTGTGCCCAGAGCCTCGGTGGCTGTAGCACAGGGGAGGCTCCAGGAACTCCTGTGTCTCCTGGGCAGCTGCTGGGGGTGCAGCATGCTGTCCTTGCCTGCTTCCTCCTTCCCTGACCCCCCTGGGAATGAGCAAGGCAGCAGTGAGGACAGGCTGTGGGGAGGGCAGGCTCTCCTTGGGTGGATGGTGTGAAAAATAATCCCACAGCTGAGTGTTCCTTAATAGACATTCCCATAGAATAACGTAGGATATTTGTACCTTATAAAGAACACTTTTCTTTCTCTGAACATCCTCACTGCTTCTTGTCTGGGAGCACTTTTCACTGAGGTCAATTTTTTGCAGGCACTTAGAATGAAAGATACTTGCCTTTCAGATTCTCCCAGCAAGGAAAGTGAAGTCGCTGTAACGTTCACTGGCTGAGAGCAAAGTTGTTAAACATTGTGGAAACTCCTTTGACATGGTGGCTGTGACATGAGAAGCATTCAATTGCAGTTCCATGGTAATAATTAACACAGTAAGTAGTTTTAGTTTCAATTTCACTCCTGCTTGGAGGCTCTTTGGTAATGGTTTGCTTTTCCAGGGACTGCCTGGGCTGTTTCTGCCTCTTAAGGGATTTCTTGTCAGCCCAGCTCAAGTTCACACTGATGCACAAGAAGGATTACCTTGAAGCATTAAAGTATATTCATAGATTATACACACAGGCTCAAAGTTCTGGACACAAACTTGTTTGTAATCAACATTTCTGACTCAGTTGCTCAGCACACAAGGTTTATTGACATAATCTTTTAAACAGAAAAATCATGCTGTATCCTGCTGAATGACAGAGTTAACTGGACTGGAAAAGACCTTTGAGGTCATTGAGTCCACCCTGAGACCTAACACCAGCTTTTCAACCAGACCGTGGCACTGAGTGCCACATCCAGTCTTTTCTTAAACTGTAGTCTCAGTTAGGACAGAGAAGCAATAAAGATAGGTGTGAGAAAGAAAAATAGAAAACCTCCTGCTACCAGGGTGCCAGCAGCTCCCAGTGCAGGAGGTGCTCAGTGCAAACCTGCTGCTCCATCTTGGCTTCACTTCACTAAAGAAGGGAACTGGGGGCACGTTGAAAGCCACAGAATTAGGTGCAAAAGGAAGTTAAATTACCTTGGGAATTATTCTACCAACTACTGCTGAAAAAAACACCCCAGGATTTCTCCAGAATAGTTTCCAACTCCTCAGAGATTTAAAACAACAGCAAAGTCCCTCGTCATGTGTCCCCAGGTGTGCTGCTGGTTCAGTGCCGGGGTTCACAGAGGTAACAGAGGAACATGCAATAAAGTCATCGGTTTTCTTGGTAACAATCTCAGTAACTCCCCAGTCCCCTGAGCAATAGATTCACTGTTGCCTTAACCACCAAAGAACCCAGAACAAATGCTTACCATGCTCCTAACTTTGCTCCCCTCAGCATGACAGGTTCCTCCCCATTCTTCCTTGGCCTGTCATCCTTTTCAAACATTCCAGAGGCAAAACGAAGATTCACTGTTTTCATTAAAGAGCTGCTCCCTGGCAGTGCTTCCCCTGTAGCATCATCAGCCTTGGGAGATGATAAGTGAGAAATAAGTTTTCAGCAGTTGAGCTCCCAAGCATTAGCTGTTGGGTTTTTTCTGTAGCTGTCCATGAGCACCAAAAGCGTGTAAAAATCACGGGCCATTGCTGAGGAGAAAGGCTGGAAGGACTTTTGGGAGTACTGAAATGGGTGTGTTGTGCCTGTGAGAGCTGCAGGTCTTGTCTCACGTTGCCAGAGCTTCACACCTGCAATGGGTGACGTGACAAAGGAGTCCCCACAGGATCCCCTCCTTTGCCTTACAGGGCCCAGCTGCTCCAGGGAAATGCCTTTGGTCCAGCACCACAGCCACAGCATTGGGTAGGTAGCACTGACTCTGCTTTTGCATCTTCCCCAGGAGAAAACAACTGGCTTGGAAACAATGGGGGGTCAAATTATTTTTCACAATATTACTATGTTTATTATGAAGTTGACCCCAGCCCTTTTTTACGTGGATTTTTTTAAACTAAGGAAGAAATCATTCATTTATTCTGACCACTGGCACAAACTTCTTCCAGCAGCAGAGCTATAAGAACTTGCCTTTTTATCTCCAGTTTCCCCACCACAATCCCAAGGAGCATTCCAGAAGTTTTCTGTTGTGTTGTGCTTTCAGAGGGAACAATTTTGGACATGCCAGGAAGAGCAAGTGGCAGAAGAGCTGTTGCAAGGTGCTGGGAAGGTGCTTTGGGCAGGCAGGTAATTGATGGTACATGGCAAAACACTAATATAAATATTCAGTCCCTAAAATTCATGGTTTTATATTCAAAATGTCTCACTGAGGAGGTCCTTGATGCTCAGCCACTGGCACTGGTGCTGGCTCTGCTCCAGGGAGTGCTACACAGTTGCATAGTGGTTTTTCAAGTCATAAAGGGTCAAAGGAACTCAGGCAGCTTGAATTCCTCTAGCCACAGAACTGAAATGTCTGCTGGACATCCCATTCCCTAAGCTGGTGGATTTTCAGCAGAGATTCACCTTTTATTAAACAAACAAGACCTAGCATACCTAACTTTCACCTGCCAGGTGGGAGAAGGGAATTAATGACAATGAAACAATGAAGTTAGACAGAGCTTTACACCCCAGATCTCAAAATGAATCCCAAGGACATGGTTTTAATCTTGGCAGATCCAAGTGGATGCGGCAGCACAAGCCACAGGCCCCAGCTTGGTTGTCTTGATTCTCAGTCAGCCTTTGGATGTATCAACAAAGGGGCTTGGGCCTGCAAGTCCCGGGCTTTTTATCCTCTCTTCTGCATATTTATAGCACAAAGAGCCAGAGCAATTTGAAAAGGTCTTTTTGACCTGCTGGGAGCCAGGCTGCAACTTTGGAGAGAAGGGTGAGGGTGGTGGCACCTGGCCTTTCTCACCAGCTAAGCCACCGACTCATCCCCCAGCCCCAGTGCACACTTCCCATCACTCCTGAGGATCAATGACACCTCGTTTCTTGTCCCTTCCAATCTGTACCTCGGTTGTAACCTCTGTAAATTGGCCAGACTTTCCTACCTCGTTTGGGCATTATGAGGCAGAATTCCATAGGATGCTTTGCAGCCCCATGATGAAAGGTGCTATATAACTGCAAAGTCTTATTTCAGAAGATGTAACTAGGTCACCAGTGTATCATAACCTATATTAAACAGACATTTTCTTATATGAGAATTTATAGAGTTCAATGTATGGTATTAATAAGTGAATTATTGAGACCCTCAAAATAGCTTTTGTTTCAATCATATATGTATTCTGGAAAAGTGATTAAAAACCTTTAACCTTAATAAAAGACTGCATCCTCCTTTCCTGTATGATGTTGGAATCTACAAGCAGTTTAAAAGCAGAATCTGACAGATTTCAAACTTGGGAGGGCTCAGTTGTTTTTAAGCCACCGTTAAAATTGCAGTTGATCACCTGCACAGCAACACCTGGTGGTTCCCACTCACACTCTGTTTTGTTCCTCTGGCGTGGGCTGTAATTATGCACCTGCCCCAAACCGAGTGCAGGGGAACTGGGAGCACCATCAGTGAGAGGGTCAGTGCTGGGGACTGAACATTCCCTGTGCTCTGTCACCCTCTAATGCCACCATCACCCAAGAGCTGCAGGGACACAGAAACACCATCTCTGCTGCAGGCAAAGCATCTTTATTGGCTTCAGGGCGCTCGTTGCTCAAAAGAATCCAAAGCTTTCTAAAGGGGAGGTGAATCTGAGAGGTCTGTGGGGTTTTCCCAGCACTTGCCATTGTGCATGGCAAGATCAGGCACCTGCTGGGCTTCTCTTGGGTTCCACGTCTGGAGTTGTCTCCTCCTCATGTTTGTCACCCAAGTTACTTTTTCTTGGATATGTCACTTGGATTTTTATCCTTCTTTGGGTTTGTCACTTGAAGGCTTTTTCAACTTGGACAGCCAGGCACCGCTTGCTCCACCAACTGTGCTCAGGGCAGATGTCAGCCCAATTTTGGCACCAAGAGAGAAACCTGCAGCTCCTGCACAGATAGATCAAGGTGTGAAGTCCCAGGAGCATCGAGGCTGCCAGCTGAGGGCCCGAGCACTGGCAACAGCCAGCCAAGGACTCTTCCTGGGCAGGGAGAACCCAGAGAATTTGGAGCAATTCAGACCAACGAGGGCTGGTGTGGCTCTAGAGCTAGCCCAGGGTACAACCCTGTGTTCCCTCTCACGGAGACGAAGCCCAGTTCCCCTGCCCTCCTCACTCACCGATCGACTGCAGCACGGCCACGGTGCTGCCGGCGGCCACTCCTCCGCCGTTGGCGATGGCAGCCGCCGACATCATCTTGGCAGCGATGGAGCCAGCGGCGATGCCGGCCCCTGTGAACCCCAGCGCGCCGATGCACATCGGGATGCCAACCAGGGCCACTCCTGCAGGGAGGACAGAGCAGCGTTAGGGTGCTCTCTGTGACCCACATCTCCCCCTGCCACCAGCACCAGAACCGGCCTCCCCAAAAGCACCCAGGGAGCAGAGCGGGGAGCGAGGGCTGGGGGTGCAGGGACGGGGACACCCCACGGGTGGCAGGAGAGGAACAGTGTGCAGGGGCAGGCAGAATTCCAGGCGCTGGCCAGTGCTGCCCCTTCCCTCCACCCTGCCTGCACCCCAATTCTCCCCAGGCCTGGTACTTGCAGCCCCCAGCCCAGCCCCGTCCCCAGGACCACACGGGGCTGGGACCGGGCAGTGAACCCGAGCACTGCTCATCAAGTGCCAGACCCTCACCTGCTCCCACTGTGGCTCCAATGGCAGTTCCAATGACCGTCCGTTTCTTCCCTGAGAAGGAAAATAGCAGGAGGGTAGGAAGGACAGGAGCATGGTCAGCAAAGCTCCCCTGAGCAGTGCTGAGCACCCTGTGCCAGGCAAAGCAGGGTCCCAGTGCGAGCAGCAGCTCCTCCAGCTTCCCCCTGCCTTCATCTGCCCCAGGCCCCTGAAGATCCCTGGGAAGAAGCCACTGGTGGGGTGGGTCCCACTGCCCCCCGAGGCTGGGATGAAAAGGGAGGAAGGGGCACACCCCGGGGTGTCCACCCACCCTGCCATGCCCACCACACCCACCAACCCGGAACAGAACAGGACACACAGCACTTGTCAGCCGAGTCTGTCACCTGCCACCAGCACAAGATGAATCACAGTTCATAACAAACCCACCCATTGCCTTGCCAGCTCCTTCCTGTGCAGAGGGAGAGGGAGCAGGGCTGGAAACGTTGCCTGCTGCAATCCCTTCCTGGAACATGGCAAATCCCAAGGCACTTGGCAATTACCTGGGCCCTGACTGCACACCCACCACCACTACAACCCCACCTGAAATGCACTTTTTCTTTCAGGGTATCCATTGCTCCAGCACATCCCAAGCTCTTAAGAGGATGGCCAAGTTGCTGGAGCTTCCCAGTGCCCACCAGGTTGCCTGGCAGAGATCTTGGGATCAGGCACCTGCTTGGCTTCCCTTGAACTAGGTTGGAAAAGATCTTTGAGATCATCAAGTCCAACACCTCCTCATCAACTAAACCATGGCACTGAGTGCCACATACAGTCTTTTTTTAAACACATCCAGGGACAGTGACTCTACCACCTCCCTGGGCAGATGATTCCAGTGCCCAATCACTCTTTCAGTGAAGAATTTTTTCATGATGTCTAACTTAACTTCGCCAGCAGTTTACCTGGACTACCATCATCCTTGGGTTTGCCACCAGAATTTGGCTCATCCCCAGATCCGTCATCTGAACTTGTCTCCTTCTTGGGTTCATCACCAGAATTTGTCTCATCCCCTGATTCCTCATCTGAAATTGTCTCCTTCTTGGGTTCATCACCAGAATTTGTCTCATCCCCTGATTCCTCATCTGAAATTGTCTCCTTCTTGGGTTCCTCATCTGGAGATGGTTTCTTCTTGGACATCTTGTCAGAGTCTCCTGCACTGAGTGACAGCAGGATAGATGTCAGCCCAATTCTGGCACCAAGGGAGAAACCTGCCGCTCCAGGCCAGTGCTGCCCCTCCCTCACAGCAGCACCCTGAGTCTCTCCAGCCCCAGCACTCGCAGCCCCCAGCCTGGTCCGGTCCCTTACGGGGCTGGGAGCAGGCAGTGAACCCGAGCGCCAGACCTTTACCTGCTCGGGCAGCTGCTCCAGTGGCAGCTCCTTGGCCTCTGTGTCTCACGGCTAAGAGGGAAAAAGGCAGGAGGGCAGGAGGGAGAAGAGGAAAAGGAAAACTAAGAGGAAGAGGACAGGGAAGGTGGAGGAGGGAAGGGAGCAGCGCGGCTCACCTGCCCGCAGTAGCCGGTGGACTGGAACGGTCCCGATGCTCGCCCCGGGGCTGCCCCGCCCCAGCCACGCCCGGGAGGGAGGCAGAGGGCGGAGCGTGAGTCTTTATTCGAGGGGTCAGATACAGCAAGGGGGGCACGGGACAGAGGTAGGGGTCCCAGCCGGGGCATCAGGGAGGGTCCAGAGTGTGAGGTCTCGGCAGCCAACTGCGAGGGTCTCGGTGTAGATCCGGGGGGTCACGGCATGGCAGCCAAACCAGAGCCCTGTTGGGAGCCTTGGTGGCTATCGTGGCTTAACCCCAGCCAACCCCAAGCACCTCGCAGCCACTCTCTCCAACCAACACCCCCCACACTCTCCATCGGGACCAGGGAGAGAATGGAAGTGTAAAAGCCAGAAAACTCGTGGGTTGAAATAAACAGTTTAATAGGGAAAACAAAAGCCGTGCATGCAAGCAAAGCAAACCCAGCAATTCAGTCCCTGCTTCCCAGGGGCAGGGAGGGGTTCAGCACCTCCAGGAAAGAGGGGCCCCTTCACATGGAGCAGAGACTTGGGAAGGGAAATGCCATCAGTCCAAATGTCCCCTTCTTCCTCCATCTATCCTTTTTATGTCACATGGTCTGGGATATCCCACTGGTCAGTTGGGGTCACCTGTCCCTGCCATGTCTCCTCCCAACCTCCCACCCACTCCCAAATCCCTCCCCAGCATGGCCGTGCGAGGGGCAGGAAAGGCCTTGGCTCTGGGCAAGCTCAGCACTAACAAAACACCTCTGTATCATCAACCCTGTGTTCGGCACAAACCCAAACCACAACCCCGGACCAGTCCCTGTGAGGAAAATTACCTCGACCCCAGCTCAAAGCAGCAGAATGACCAACAGGACAGCCCCTGTGGCTATGCGGAGTCCTGAAGAAGAAGAAGAGAAATCAGCCTGGGGCCCCCAGCTGGCCCGGCCTAAGCATAGAGTCCCCACCATCCCCCCTAGCCAGGGGGACCCCATGGAGGAGCAGAGCCCCCAGAGCTCACCTCACCTCCCTGCTGCCATAGGGTGACCCCACACCCAGGGCAGTGCAGACAGCAGGGCCATACCAGGCACCCTGGACCCTCCTCCAATGGCCACCCCAGGCCCTGGACACGCTGCTGGCACTGCCCCAGGCGGCCAAAGCTCAGGGTGCTGGGGAAAACACTGTGCTGCCTTGTTTAGCAGCACTATTGCATAATGCATTTCTTTGAGGTAATTAAATAGAGAGAATACAGGAACTGAAACTCAACTGAGTGTGGGGTGAACCCTGAGGTCACACATGGAGCACACTACGGGACACAGAGCACTTGTCAACCCAGTCTCGTACCTGTCGCCAGCAAAAGGTGAATCAAATCTAGTTTACAACAAAGCCATCCAATGCCAGGATGGGAACCAGTGGCCATGGTGAAGTCACAGGTTGTGCAGGGGCCGTGGGGAGCATCTCCTGCCCAGCCCCAGTCCCATCTTCGGCCTCTGTCTGGTGCAGCCCAGGTGGAGGCACTGCCCATATGGCCCCTGTGCCCATGGCCACCCCAGATCTCAGAGATCCTCGTGTTCGGAGCCATGGCCAACCCAGGTGTGCCTCAGACCCAGTGCCCCTGGGCAGCTGAAGGGTGGTCAGGCTGGTGTTTGTGGGGTGGCTGCCCTTTGTGGGTGATGGGTTGCTCCAGGATGCAGCTGGATGTGAGCCTTGTCCTTCGAGAAACGAGAACAAGACTTTCTTCGTGGGCAGCGGCTGGGGCTGCCGGGGCTCTGCTGCCCGGCACGATCGCACCCAGCCACGCCCCTCCCACCAAGGAGCCCCCGGCCCAGCCCCAGCCGCTGAAGAGACCCTTCAGCCCCTCCCCCAGGTCATGCCCGGCCCGG
>WEKY01007065.1:432580-481870 GCA_013390045.1 Picathartes gymnocephalus | reverse complement strand
TGTCTCGCCCCCCCCCCCCCCCTAGAGAAAGGGTGCTGTCCCCAAACACGCACGCGGGAACGCAGCACCCCGCGCCACCAACCTGTGCCGTGTGTACTGTGCTCTGAGGGCAAAGGGCTGCAGGAAATATCCCAACAGGAAATGCCAGGACAGGGAATTTACGAGCGATTGCTCGATCACTGAGTTTCACTTTCGTTCTCATGGACTCTTGATGTTGCTGTCTCTGCTGGAGCGCGGGTGCGACTCCCACGACCCCAGAGGGTTGATCCCGCTAAAGAGGGCTAGAAAAGACAGAGAAGGAGGAAGGAAAATGGAAAAGGAACAGGGGAGAGAGAGAGACAGAGAGAGAGACAGAGAGAAAGGAGACAGACAAAAAGAGGGAGTTACCACCAGCGGGTCGGGGAGTGCCGTCCGGACGCGGGATGTGCTCGCTGGCCGCCTGGGGACGGCTCCTGCGGCTCCTGCGGCCGGACACGCCGTGACTGAGGGGCAATTTGGGCAGAGGTATGGGAGCCTGGACAGGGTCGGGGCGGCGGTCGCGGCGGCAGGGTGGGCTGGATCGGAGGCGGGCAGGGTTGAACGCAGGTGGCTCAGGCAGGAACGCAGGGATGAAGCGGCAGGGCCGTGGTCAGGGACACGGACGCGGGATAAACACGAGGGCGAGCAAGAGCCCGCGAGGGCAGAAGAGCCAAAAGGAAGGCTGGAGCCAGGGCAAAAGGGACAAAAAGCAGTCTGGAGCCAGGGCAAAAAAGCACAGAAGCTCGGCAGGCTGGAGCCAAAGGAAAAACACAGGACTCACAGGCCCCCAGACTCAAAAAGCTCCAGAGTCACCAAGCACCAAAAGCAAAAAGCACAAAAAAGAGCCTCCCAGTCAAAAAACCCCAACCAAAAAGCAAGTCTCAAAAACCCCAGAGCTTGTGGTGCAAGCCATGGTCCCCCCAGGATGCTCTGGCAGCACCCCAGAATCTCCTGCATGGCTGGTCCCCAGTGATCTGGCCCTGAGGATCCCAGACACGGCTCCTGGGACCCAGGACAAGTCCCCAGCACAGCAGCAGCAGTGGGGCAGAGCGTGTCTGTTGGGACCAGCACCCCTGTCCCACCCCAAATCAAACTGAGTGCGTGTCCTGAGGTCACCCACTTAAGCCCTGGGGCTCTGCCAGCCCTGCAGTGCAGTGTGATGCTGCCGTGAGGATTTGCTGTAGCAGTGCTGGGGTCCCAGGGACGGTCAGGGTTCAGTGGGAGCCAGCCCCTCGCTGTGCAGGGGGAGAGGGAGCACTGCCTGCTGCAGTCTGTTGCGGCGCAGGCTGCTCAGCACCACAACCTTCCTGCAAGCGTCTCCACCGGGGAAGGCGCAGCTGTCGGGGCAGAGGGGGCTCACCACACTTGCATGCACAGCCAGTGGAAATAAGGCTATGGAGGCAGGAGGCGTCCTTTGTATGGGTTCCCAGCAGCATTTATTAGCGGTGGAGGTCAGCACCTACACAGCAGTGGACCTCAACACCCATCCACATGCTGGAGCGGGCAGGGAAGAAGAACCAGGATCTGATGGGAGTCCAGGGGTTTAAATATGAGTATTGGGGGGGCGGGACCAAGCAGAAGGGACCAACCAACGGGAAGGGTAGGACATGCGCCAATGGGGAAAGTGGCTAGGCAAGACAAACAGGGCAGCAAACCAATGGGGATATAAAGAACGGGGAATTGTCTGGACCTTAACCTTACATGGCAAACCAGAGGGAGTAACAGCCAAGGGGGCTTTAACCAGCGGGGTTACACAACTTGGAACTCGGCCACATAAGGCAAACAAGGGGAGTGGAACTGCGGTAACTGACAGCTGGTCCTTGGACCTGCATGGGAGAAGCCAAAGCCCAGGGGATGCCCTTCCAGGGCCCCCACAGCAATCTGTTCCTGGAGCAGCGCAAATCCCCAGGTGCTGGGCAGGTACCTGAGCCATGATGCACACCAAGCACCACCACCCACACACACACACCAGCAGTGCACTTTTATTGAAGATTTCAAAGCATTTATTGCTCAAGCAAATCCAAATCATTTAAAGGGGCAGCTGGGGATCGGCGAGGGCTTCCCCATTCCTGCTGTAGGTAGACACAAATCAAGCTGCTTGGAAGGAAGAAAATCTGATTGCATTCACTGGCAGTGGTCATCAGCAGTTCTTCCCCTGGGTACCATTGCTCCGCTTCCTGCACCCAGGGCAGTCCTTTTGTTCACCCCCTACAAAGACAGGAATGTGATGTCCTAGGAGCATCGAGGCTGCCTGCTGAGGGACAAGCCCGAGGCAGGGACACCCAACAATGTCTCCCCAGCAAGGGTCTCCCCAGGCTGTGCCAGGGAGCTGACCTGAAGTGAGCTCAGCTCCCTGAGCACATCCAACCCCTTTCTGCTCTCCCTTTCCATGTCTGCTCAGTGCTGCCAATGCACACAGCTGTTGTTCTTGCCACAGAGCAGACACCTGCCTGCACAGCCCCTGATGCCCTCAGCTTTGACCCCTACCCCAGCGAGTTCTGGCTCTTCCCACCACATTAGGATTGATCTCTTTCCCACAGTTTGGGGACATTCAGACCAGTGAGGAGTTCAAAGGCTGGTTGGGTTTCAGAGTAAGCCCATGGTACAACCCTGTGCTCCCTTCCAGTGCAGCCCAGCTCCCCTGCCCTTCTCACTCACCAACGGTGAAATGGACTCCCTCAGAATTCACAGAAAAGTCCACGGTCTGACCATTTGCTGCTGCTGCACGGAGGACAGAGCAGCGTTAGGGTGCTCTCTGTGACCCACATCTCCCCCTGCCACCAGCACCAGAACCGGCCTCCCCAAAAGCACCCAGGGAGCAGAGCGGGGAGCGAGGGCTGGGGGTGCAGGGACGGGGACACCCCACGGGTGGCAGGAGAGGAACAGTGTGCAGGGGCAGGCAGAATTCCAGGCGCTGGCCAGTGCTGCCCCTTCCCTCTCAGCAGCACCACAAGGGAACCCGAGCGCTGCTCAGCCCGTGCCAAACTCTCACCTACAACTGCAGCTCCAACGACGACTCCAAGGATGAATGCAGCGCCGAGTGCAAGAAAGACTAAGAAGGAAAATGACAGAAGGGCAGAAATGCGAGCACTAAAGCTCCTTCGGGCTGGAGCCCAGCGCCCTGTGCCGGGCCGGGCAGGGGCCCAGTGGCAGCAGCAGCCTCACCCTCCTTCAGCCTTGCAGACGCCGGGAACGGGACCGGGACCGGTCCCGCGGCCCCCCGGCCGGGATGAGAGGGGAGAAGGAGCAAAGCACAGCGTCCTCGTGTCCCTCGTGCTGTCCCACCGCAGGCCCCGTGCCCCCCACCCCCACGAGCCACCCAACTTACTCATGGTCGGCTGGGCGGGAGCGAGAGCTGCGCTGAGTCTCCGATGAGCCTGGTGCTACCGGGAACGAGAACAAAACTTTCTTCCGTGGGCAGCAGGTGGGGCCGGCGGGGCTCTGCTGCCCTGCACGAACCCCCCCAGCCACCCTTCTCCCACCCAGGAACCCCTGTCCGCCCCACAAAAGATGAGACCCCTCAAACTCTGCCCAGAATCCTGCCCAGCCCAGCGCTCCCTGGCTGCTTCAGCCGTGCAGGGAAGTGAGCAGACCCCCGTTATTGTCCGCCCCTCAGAGACAGGGTGCAGTCCCCAAACACTCACCCCGGGACACGGGCACCCCACGCCACCAACCCTGTGCTGGGTCTGCTGTGGTCTGAGGGGCCAAGTGCTGCAGGAGAGTTAACGGCAGGAAATGTGACGCATTTACGGGAGATTTCTAAAGCCACTCCCTGAGTTTCGCTTTCATTCTCCATTTACTCTTGATGTTGCTGTCTCTGCTAGAGCAGGACTCGGGGGTCGGACCCTGGGAGTGTCCCCTCAGTGACCCCTTTCGCCCCGACCGCCTCGGACGGGCGGTGCGGGAGCTGAGGGGGAAGGATACGCCGGGCTGGGGGCTCCTCTCGCCTGTGCCAGGACTCCTGTGGCTTCACGGGGCGTTTCCTGACCAGGTTTGGGGCCGCTGAAACTCCGCAGCTCTGACGACCCCTCAGGCAAGTCTGGAAAGCGGAGCTGAACCATTCTGCCTGCCTCCTCTCCACCGGGCAGCCTCAAAAAACAGCCAAAGACCCACTCCGCACCCACCCTTCCACCCACTCCCTGCACAACCTCCTCATCCCGAGCCGGCTCAGAGCAGGACGGCGGCAGCGTCCCGGGCCGGGGCGGCGAGGGGCAGCGGATGCCGTAGCTCATGTGCCGCTGCAGCTGGTTGAAGGGGACCAAATCCAGTTGCAAGTTGATCTGGTTCCTTTTTACCAGCCCCAGGGACACATTGTCTTTCCAGAGGCGCCATCTGGACGGTGTTGGTGATGGGGGACTCCCGGCGTGGGGGTCCCAGCCCAAAAATACATACTTCTTAACATTCCATAACGCCGGCCGGCTCCATATGGGCATATGAAGAAGTATGTAGGGTTGGGAGGGAGAGGTGGGCACCATGGGGCTGGGGGTGTGGGGCATGGGGCTGTGCCTCTCCCAGCTATGTCCTCCAGCTCCAGTGAGGCCCTGGAAGGAGCCAGTGGCCATGGTGAAAGCCCAAGAGCAGGCAGGGGCCGTGGGGAGCTTCTCCTGCCCAGTCCCAGTCCCATCTTTGGCCTCTGTCTGGTGCAGCCCAGGTGGAGGCACTGCCCATATGGCCCCTGTGCCCATGGCCACCCCAGATCTCAGAGATCCTCGTGTTCGGAGCCATGGCCAACCCAGGTGTGCCTCGGACCCAGAGCCCCTCAGTGGCTGGAGGGTGGTCAGGCTGGTGTTTGTGGGGTGGCTGCCCTTTGTGGGTGATGGGTTGCTCCAGGATGCAACTGAGGCTCAGCAGAGATGTGGGGGCACCTGGGGGAGCTGCACCTGTGAGGAAATGGGGGCACGGCCAAGGGCTGTGTCCTGTGAGGCTCCACAGGCTGGCATGGATGGATGGCAGAGCTGGGTGCTTGTGCTTGGAGCCACTTCCAGAGAGGGAAACACCCTTGGCCCTGGTTCTTGGCTTGGCAGGGGTCCCCCCTGTTGCTGCTGCGGCTGCTGCACCTGGGTGAGGATCACCTGGGTGAGGATGCACCAACTCATTCCCCTGCACCCCCCCAGGACCTCACATGCCCACCTCTGTCCATGTGCCAGAGCAGTGACTGCGGCGGGTGCACATGGGGCCAGCATAGGGGGGCACCCACCTCACACATCCCCATAGCCCTGCCCACCTCGTTTGCAGGGCCAGCAGGAGGACATGGGGGTCTGGGTCCTTCCCAGCCCCTCCCCACACAGCAGCTCCGGACAGGGAAGGCTGGAGATGCCTTTGCCCCTGGGAGGAGGGATTCAGCTGAGAGCTCAGAGGCTTGAGATCCTAAGGGGACTGTGGGGGGGAGCTTCCCATCCCCAGCACAGCTTGGCCACGGCAGGGCGACAGAGGAGACAAGTGTCACCACCACTCAAATGCACCTTGACCGCAGTGACCTTCCCACCCCTAAATCTGCAGCTGGAATGGGACAATGGCAGGTACAGGGAGTGTCCCTGTGTCCCCAGGACTACCCCCTCCCGGGATGGGGGAGTGAGGGGTGTGTGGGGGGCCTGGCCGTGGGCAGGAGGGACACAGGGCTGGCCAGACATGGACATGGTTTGGCTGTGACTCAGCGCCGGGAGCTGTGGCCACACGCTCTGCAGCTCCCTGCAAGGAGCCCCCGGGTGCCAAGTAACAGCCTCACGTCACTGGCCCAGCTCACAGCACCCACAGGCAGCAGAGGCACTGCTTGGTGGCCTCCGAGACACCAGTCATAGCTGTGAGGCACAGCGTGACACAGACATGGTCCCCCCAGGATCTCCTGCATGGCTGATCCTGATGATCTTGTCCTGAGGATCCCAGACACGGCTCCTGGGACCCAGGACAAGTCCCCAGCACAGCAGCAGCAGTGGGGCAGAGCGTGTCTGTTGGGACCAGCACCCCTGTCCCACCCCAAATCAAACTGAGTGCGTGTCCTGAGGTCAGACACTGCAGAGATGCACCCACTGCCGGCCCTGCAGTGCAGTGTGATGCTGCCGTGAGGATTTGCTGTAGCAGTGCCGGGGTCCCAGGGACTGGCAGGACTGTCAGGGTTCACTGGGAGCCAAAAGCTTGCTTCTGCCCCCACCCTGAAACTGCAAAGCAAGGGCACAGCGTTCAGGCTTTCACATGGCAGCCGAGTTCACCTCCAGTCACCTCAGCTGACCTTGGGCAGCCTCCCAGGACTAAGTATTAGAGATATCCCAGCCCGAGTGGCCCACACAGCCCCATCCTATGGCACAGTTCCCACAGCTCTCGGCCGGGCTCTCCCGGTGACCTTGGAGGGCTGCACGCAGCTCCACGGGATGCTCGCTGCATCCGGGGCACCTCGCGTGCCTCAGCTCCAGCTCAGGCCACTCCTGTCTGTTCCCACCACCCCTTCTTGCCCCTGCCCTGTTCCACAGACCGACTCTACCCCACCGACTTCTCTGTGCCCAGACATTCCCAGTCATCACCACCAACCCCTCTGCAGCCCTGGGCGTCCCCCACCTCCGCAGGCATCCCTGAGGCTTCCCCAGCCCCAGCGCTGCCTTTGGCAGCTGCAGACCCCGAGCCGAAACCCACCAGGGAGCTGTGGCCTGGGGTAGCCCCTCTTCCACGAATTCTCCATTCCTGCAGACCGGCTGTGAGTCTCCGGCCAGGGCAGCCCCCCCGTGTTCTCCACCGGCCCCGAGAGCAGCTCCCTGCCCGGGCAGGGTGGTTTGTGGGCACCAGGGGCAGACGGCTTTGCAGGGGGAGGCGGAGGAGCCGGGGGGCCGCCGGGGCCGGTCTTAGTGGCACCCACGCTCCCGCAGGCACCCAACAACCCCAGCCTGGCTATAAAAGGAAGAGACTTTTTTTTTTTCCCGGCTCCGCCAGCGCCGCGTCCCTGGCCGAGCTCTGCAGCCGCTGCCCCGCAGGGGCCTTTCCAAGTTTTTCCATCCAGCGCTGCCCCCCCAGCCAGCTTCCCGCGGCTCATCCATCCCCGGTAAACCCACTGCAGCAGCTGCTGAGCGACTTATAAAATACCAAGAGGCCCAGCAAGGAGGAGGGAGGTGGGTGCAAGGGGAGCACTGGCACAGGGTGCCTGGGGGAGCACCCCGGCTCCTGTCCCGCCACCCCTTCGCCCACGGCATTGCCCGTGTCGGGGTTGTGGGCGCATGGTCCTGGTGCACCCGGCCATGGTGGTCAGCACTTCCCTCCATGCGAGTCCAAAATACGACGCCGAGGTGCCCAGGAGTTGGGTTTCCCTTCCCAGCCCATCCCGCAGGCGTGGGGTGTCCCCACTTTGCGTGGCCGAGGGCACCTCGGCTCCCTGGGGAGGCGGTGACCGTCCCCGGTGCAGGGGGACATCCGCAGGCAGAAGGGCCGGGTGCTGCCCGCAGAGACGAGCACTCACCACCCAGAACCCCTCTGCAGCCGGGACCAGCCGGGAGGGCCCCACTGCACCCCCAGCCACACAGAGACTTGCTGCTGCCCCCACTCCTCCGCCTCCGCTCGGGCTGGCCCCAAGCAGGGGGGCTGTGGTGACCCCCACCCCAGGGTGTCCCCTCCCCGCCCACGCCGAGCCGCTGCCGGAGCCCAGCAGCAGCAGCATCCCCGGCCCCGGCGGGCTCAGCACCGGCCGGTCTCGCTGAAGGTTAAACCTTGGCGGCGGGGAAAGCCCCGCTGCCACCCGCAGACCCCGCACCTCCCGTCCGCAAGGCCACTCACGGTCCTGGAGGTGACAGCGGCCGCAGCAGGCTGGGCTGGCGGCAGGGAGATGCGGTGACACCCGGCACGAGCACGCTGCTTCCCCGCTCGCCTTGACTTTGTCACAGGACTCCTCCGGCTCGTCCGCAGGAGCTTGCAGCATCCTCCAGTTCAGCGGGAGAAGTTCCTCGCCAGGGAGGGAGGGAGGAGGGAGGGATTTAAGGCAGACCCTGACTGGGATGCAACATCTCCGAGTGCAGTTGAAGACCCCTCGCTCGCTGCGCACCCCGAAGCTCCCTCCTCGCTCGCCGTATCCCGGTCTCGGTGTCCCAGCACATGTGCCCAGTTCTGGGGATGCTGCGTGGGTGATCTTTACTGAGAAACCCTCTCCCTCCCGGACCGAGGCAGCCAGGGCTGCCACCAGCACGCAGACAGCCGGCCAGCTCTGCCACCTGCCCTCCGTCCCCCGGGTGCCCGGAGGGGGTCCCAAAGCCATGTCGTGGGGGGAGCCGGCACACACCGCTGGGCCCAGCAGCAGCCCAGGACAGCTCGAGGGCAAAGCGGAGCTCGTGGAGTACACGGAATGGTAAAACCTGTTACCACTTCAGCCACAGGAGATGCCCGTGGCCAGGGGAACTCCGTGGGGATGGGGATCCCTGGGTTGCCCCAGGCCACCCGTTGTGTCCCCAACACCCACGGGGCTGTTGTTCCAGCATCCCCAGCCACCAGATCCGGGGGTACAGGGCTGCTTTCTCCGGAGTCCAGCCGGTCCTACCTCTGCCTGCGGAGAGCTGGCGTGGCGAGGGGAACCCCCTGCCCCGGGCAGGATGCTGGGAGACACCTTAGTGTGGTTCCCAAAGGGAGAAGCCAGGACCAGCAGCGTGGCATGCCTCCTGCGGCGGTTCCGGCGACTCCCTGCCTGCCACGACACCCTCCCCACCCCGGGTGAGCTCTGTTTGCCTGCTATTTTTGGCAGCCTCCTAAGAGCTCCTCTCAGGCTATTAATAATGAGAGTGAGAAATTCGTTTGGCCTCTCCTATATAAGGAAAGGTAGAGGCTTAGAGGCAGCTAAATATACTGGCGCGTGCGGGAGCGAGCGGGGAGCCTTTGGCACCGCGTGTGGAAAAGAGATTGTTTGAACAATGGAAAGACGGACTCACTCGGTGCACGGGGCCCCGCGTGGACCGACGGGCGGACGGAGGGATGGACGGAGGGTGACGGTGCCCGCGAGCCTCCACCGCAGCACCCGCGTCGCCCCCGATGCCCCTCGGGGCTCTGCCTCAGCAGGAGGAGCGGCGGGAGAGGGGACGCAGGAGCAGGGATGCTCCGCAAACTCCTGCCCCGAGCCAGCCACTCTCGACCCAAAATGCCTGTAACAACCCCCGCTGGGCCAGCAGCGACCCGGGGAGTGACGCTGGGTCTGTGCCCGGTCAGGAGGGACGTGCGGAGTGCCGGTGGCGGGGAGCAGGTGGGCTGTGACCGATTCCCACTGGGACATGGCCAGCACGGGGTCGGTCCTCCAGCTGAGCCCGCTGCAAATCCCGGCCTCTCTCAGGGCAGTGACCAACGCTCCCGCCCGGCTCTGGAACAGCCCCAGGGGCAGCTCCCGCAGCTGGGGGGCTGCAGGGTACCAGAGGTGCCACAGTGTGCCCCCAGCTCCCAAGGAGCCACCAGCACCCCTGCAGTGTGCCCGCACCCTCGGCACAGGGATAATTCAAGGAGCACATCGTTACTGTAACTGTGTCCCCCCCGTGCCTACGGGGGACCCGGGCGAGGTGCGGGAGCTCCTGTCAGTGCCGAGGACAAGGAGAGCCCGGCTGGGAGAAGGAAAGCAGCAGCAATCCAGGGAATCCTAATGACAGGAAAGCGCTGGGGAGCAGCGCCAAATCCACACGGTCGGAGCAAGGACAGCACACGCAGAAGGATGAGCACAAAGAGAGGAAAAACGGTGCTCCCGTGGCTCCAGAAAGAGCCTTTTGGGTTTTTTTTTTAACCCCTCCTAGCCTCGGGTGCTGCTTAGGGACGCACAAGTGGCGTAGCTGAGACTCCAGCCCCGAGCTCCCCGGCTCCGTCGCGGTCCGACAGGCGCCTGGTCCCGGCCTCGGCCGGGGTGCCTGCGGCCAAATCCCTGCACCCGCTTCCCCCAGGGACCGCGGGGCTTCCCCGAGCTGCTGAACCACCAAAACACCGGGACAGCCGTGGTGGGCAGAGTCCTCGAGGTGCCGTCATAGCTGCCTCAGTTTCTTGAGCTGTGAAATTCCAGCAATAAAACCCATTTCACAGACTGCGAGCCCGGGGCTGCTCTGAGGCTCCAGCCCAGGCCCTGATCCACCCCTGGGGGTGTGTCATAGACCAAAAGCTGCTGGAGGCAGGAGAAACTCTTTGTCCTCAGGGCAGCAAGAAACCCCATCTCCTGTTCCGGTGCTGCCTCGGGGCTGGTGCGAGCTCTCCCCACCCACCAAGCCGAGCCCGCAGCTGGGGAGCTCAGCAGATTTGGCTTCCTCTGTCCTTAGGTGACATTGATAACAGTGAACTCTGAGGGCTCCAGCCCACCCCATGGACAACGTGAGCTGTGCACGGACAGAAAGGCAACTCTGAAGGTGAATCTCGTTCCCTCTCCGAAAAATCCGCGTCCCAGAGTGCCATCGGCTCACTCCTAGCTGTTGTGGTGCTGAAGTGCGTTCCCTGCACAGCCAGTCCCAGCGAGAGCTGGGTGGCCACAGTCTTCTCCTTCAAGGACTCCACTAATTAATAAATGTTCCTCTGCTGTATGAGGAGGTGCTGCTATCCAGGTGTGGGGCAGCCCGAGCCCTGACACTGCTGCTATTTTGCTTTCCTGTGAAATCAAGTCTTTGGTGAGAATTGTCCCACAGATGAAACTGGAGAAAGAAGCAATTGGGCAGCAGCAAAACATCTTTCCTGTTTATTTGCAATTAACATTTTGTTGTTTGTTTTTTTTTTAAATTACCTTTCGTTTTGACCCAAGTAACACTGGTTAATGATGTTTGGTGATTCCAAAGTGCAGACATGTTGGGCAGCCCCAGCTACTCAGCAGGATGAAGAAAAGATTTAAGAGCAAACTATTTCAAAACCAGAATTTGCCTCGAACATCTTCACCAGCACTTGAATATGTTAAAGAAAACAAAACTGAGTGAAGGTTCATCTGACAGATGTCTCAGCCTTTAACTTCCACACGTGGGCAACTTGTAGCCAGTGTCTAATTGTGAAATCATAAAGCATAGCAATGCAGAAACCTTCCTGAGCAAGGTCATGCTCACAGTGCTCGGGTAACAAACCAGCAGCAAAATTAGTAACGCTGGGGGAGGATGAGAGCAGGAAAGGGATTCCAAAACCCCAGGGAGGCTCTGTGCACACACCTGGGGAGGCTCTGTGCTCCTGGGGCACTACAGAACAGTCCACCCTGCTCCTACCTTGGGCCAGAACTTCCCACCTTCAGCCCGGGGTGTCTCCTGGCCTCCGTCAGGCCCTCATGCCTTTGTGTCCCCCTAAGCTGGGGTGCAGAGCAGCCTGTCCCCATTCCTGAAAGCTTGGTGGCACTGAGGGTTAACACATGGAGAGGGAAGAGGCTGCACAGCCAGGGAATACTAATGGGAGCTAGGAATCCAACAGGAGCTTGTGCTGTGCTGTCACAAACCTGCACTCAGTGACAGCAAGTGACTACGAGCCACTGGGCATGGAGGGAAGGCCCCAGCCCTCCCCAAAGCCCAACCTCGGGTTGGGGTGCAGCACTGTGACCCCACAGTGAAACACAGGGGTCAAGGAAACAACCGCAGCCGAATAAAGGTGTTGGAGGTAACAACTGCACAGATTTTAATTCCCTCTCCTGTAAAAAGCAGTCAGACTCACTGGAAAGCCCACCCTGTGTCTCCTGAGAGGGGCACTGACCCCTGCAACAACCAATGCCCAAGGGCTGTCTCCATCTGCTGCTGGGGGCCCTCCCTGGGATGGGCAGGAGCAAGGTGCTCAAAAAGCACAAGCCCCAAGGACCAGAACCAGGTAGAGCCCAACAGCTCCCCTCTCCCAGCACAAAGTGCTCCCAGGTGCAGCCTCAGGACCACATCTGGTCCATCCCTGCAGCTCCAAACCCTCCTATTCCCACAGTTTTGTTCACTTACATCCACGTGAAGGGACATGCAGAGGGTGGTGTCACCCAAGAGTTAAGTGTGCAGCCATGGGACAGCCAGCATTGGGCTGTGCCCTCTGAGGAGCATCCTGGGATCAAGCCCTCCCTGTGTGTGGTCCTGGGTGGGTTTGGAGGGAAGGAATCCTGGGGAGAGTGGGTGCAGGAGCCTCCAAGAAGGGGAAGCCTGAGCCAAGCCCTAGCTGTGTGCCAGACAGCCCAGGCAGAGGGTGGCCTGTGCTGTGACGCCAGCAAATGTTGTGGCCTCAGCACTGGGAGAGCTGCAGGCTCCAGTGCTGGGCCTGAGGAACAGCATATTGCCCAAAAAATAAACTCAGCAGCAGCCATGACTACATTCAGTGAGGGAACGTCCCCTCACGTTCAATAGTGTTTAATCTTCATCTAGCTCAACACAAATCAGTAGTGCAGCAATATAAATACAACTGAGGAACTTAAAGCCTTTTGGCTTTCATAGCTCAAAAAGAAGAAGAAAAAAAAGCCAATGAAACCAGTTTCCAGTTTTTAAATTAAACACAAAGAAAGGCAATGAACTGCCCACCCATCCCCAGAGGAGAAGTGCCACCCTTCATGCCAGCACGAGGCTGAGTTCTGCCCGAGGACAGGGTGCAACTCATGACAGCAGCACAGTGAGATAAGGGAGAGGGAATGGGAAAGGACCCCCGTGCCTGCCCTTGGGCTCAGGCAGCAGGGACACAGTGACACGCTGTGCCACGTGCCGCTGGCACTGCCCGCTGCCCTCAGGTACCCAGAGTTCCCTTTTCCACCACAAAAGGACACCCCGTGTGCTCTCCACACTGCGACAGGAGCACACAGGGCCCTGCAGCCACAACAGCACAAGGCCAGTGAGCTGCCAGCCCGAGGGAGCAGCCAGCTGGGGACTGCAGAGACCAATCCCCATCACTTGGGATGTGCAAATTTTAAGGGGAAAAAAACCCAAATGAAAGAACCACAGTACATAGCGTTCCATAACTGAGATATGGTTAACGTCCAGCCTCAAGGACGGCCTGGTGACCAACAGAAGGTGCTGGGGCCACGGAACATGTCACAGCTTTGGAATGAAGCCAGACGTTGGACATAGGCACCAAAGGTGGGTGTGTGTGTCCCCAGCTCTGGTACCCAGCAGGACTTTACTGCAGGAGGGGGTCTCCCAGCCTGCCCTGTAACCATAGATCAGCTTTTCACATGTGAACAGGCACCAAGTCCCCAATATTCCCCATGAGAGCAGCCTGACAGCAATTCAGAACAGCCACAAACCCCTCTCCTACCTGCAAACTGTCAGAGTGTGACCAGAGTGTTTACATTCCCCCTCCTCTACACTCCAACAGCAGCCAAGTGCATGTGAAAGGACAAGACTACATTAAAATAGTGCTTAAACCATTAGGGAAGGTGGGAGTAAAGGAGAAGAAACTTGTTGGACAGCACAAGTAGCCTGTGATAGGCTACGGGAGCCTGAAGGGAGCTCAGAGCACAGCTCAAGGACTTGACCTTCCTTCTCTGAGGAGCTCCAAGGCAAGTGAGCTGGAAGTCCACAGGTGCTTCCTCCACTGCAGTCTGAGGTGGCTTAGGAGGGTCCTGAGCATTCACCGTTGCTCCAAGTGGTTCTGTCCTGCCATCTCCAGATGCTAGTTCTGTCCTCTTCTGACTCTTCTCCTGGGGTTCACAGTTGCCTTCTCCTCCCTTCGATTTCCCTTGAAGTTCAAATTCAAGTACAACCAGTTTTTACTGAATGAAAAGAAACCCACAAAACCAAAGTTATTTTGTGTGACAAGAGTTAGCAGCATTGTCCTAGTCAAAGTGGCCTCCAAAGGCCCTGGAGTGGCCTTCCCTGCTGAGCTCCAGCCAAGGCTGTCCAAGGGGAGCTATAGGATTTCCTCCCTCTGGTTCTTGGGTTTGAGTGTCACTTGTCCGTTGCGCAAGGAGCCGTTCTGGCTGCGGAGCAGTTTCCCTTTTTCCCGGTCAGGCCATGTGAAGATGGCTTCATCACTGTCCAGCTCAGACTCTGAATGCATCAGGCTCGTGTTGAGGACCTGGGCTTTCTGTCTGCCACCTTGAAGGAGAAACATTCCCAGGTTAGAAATGCTTTTAACATCAGTGAACACCCTCTAAGTCTCCTTTTCTGATCATGTCTAAGAGGCAGCAGAATCTGATTTTCCTCTGTGTGTCTCTTATTTTCTCTGATGCTGAAGCCAAAGTCTCAGACACTCTGGCATGTCAGAGGTCACAACAACATTCCAAGACAGCACAAAGCACAATAAGCAGACAAGAAGGCAATGATGTGACCAGAAGGGGCTGTGAGTGCACATGGGAGTTGTGTCTCCCTGACCTTGCTCGGGGCATTGCCTAGAAAATGCCCGGAGGGCTCACGACTGGAGTAAGACAATATGAAGGTGTGTGAAGGAAGATCTCTGCCATCTCACTACCCTCTCTCTACTCTCCTCTTTGCTACTCCTGCCTGCAAGGGAAGAGAGATAAATTAGCAGGATGAATTTAGATTAATGCACTAGGCAGGAGAGAGACATTTATTGATATTGTCAGTAGAGGAAATATTTAAATTTAGCTTTTCCTTAATGAAGAAATGCAACATTTCCTCTGTTAGAAGAAAGCTCCCTGGACATATCTAGGAAGGAAAAAGACTTAAGTCAGCAGCCAGCCTTGGAAGCAGCAAGATGAGTTTAGTTACCAGAGAGCAAATGGTGAGGCACATTTAGTACATTTATTGCACAGTGGGCTCTGAGGTGACAGATGGTCAGATTAAAGCAGAGTTGGGTGCTGAGGGAGGGAAACACACCCGGGTTTCCTTCAAGGGTATCTGTGTTTGAGCAGTTGGGACAGCTGGTCCTTGGAGGAACAGCTGATCAGTCTGTCACTGCAATGCCCTCCATGCTGCTCTTGGGCACTGCTCACTTTGCTGGAACACCACTAAATGGGATAATACCAGGATGAGTGGTTCTTTTCCGCTAGCAAACAAGGATCAGGGACTCTTTTCCATGCACACTTAACATACTCCCTTCTCTAAACAAAACCAGGACACACTTTGATATGAACCACACACTTCAGCAGCTGCAGAGCTCCCTGGCATTCAGCAGGGTTGTATTTGGCACATCCTTTCCAACATTTCCCTCTTTTCCTGGTCAGTCAGCAGGTGACCACGGCTTGGTTCACGTATCAGATAAAAACACTCCATCCTGAAATAACTCCCTGATCTTTGCAAAGCACCTGACAAGCACTCTCAGGACAGCAATGAGGGCAGGAAAATGTTGGCTAAGAATACTGAAGATAAATCCTGCCTTTCTGGAATGGGCCAATGGACCTGTAGCCACATGGAGCACTGAGGAATTCACGGACCTCCTTCTGAAATGCACCTGCTTACTGGAAAACTAGAGGATGAGGTAAAATGTGAAATTTTCACAGCCTGATGCTCACAAGAGCAAGAATAAATAAGCTGATGAACCAGTAGTTTGTGGTGGGCGAGTAGCAGAGCAGAAATAAACCGAAATCTCTCCAATACACAAGTATTTTCAGGTTGTTTTCAGGTGTTGATCAGTTTAGTGTAATG
This sequence comes from Picathartes gymnocephalus, assembly GCA_013390045.1. NCBI lineage: Eukaryota > Metazoa > Chordata > Aves > Passeriformes > Picathartidae > Picathartes > Picathartes gymnocephalus. The sequence continues at coordinate 466,403 of WEKY01007065.1, read as the reverse complement.
TCTAGTGCCACTGAATTCCTGCTTTGCTGTAGATAATGACCGAAGAATTGCATATTGGCAAGAAGGGAACTACCAGAATCCGGGGGAAGACTTTAGTGCAGAAGAATTTACAGTCAAGACCCAATTTTGGGCTTCAGGCTGTTCTGCACAGTTTAATGCATCCAATTCTTACTTCTGAGGTACCAAGTGGAGACATCAAGACCAGGCCAATTTCAGCCCCAATTTCCAAACCTAAGAGTTAGATGACTTTACTAAATACGCCATATACAGATCTGAGACAAGCTCTTAGATCTTGAGACCCCTGTGTCACTCGTTCCATCACATTTGTTTCACTGTGATTTTAAGTCCACCAAGGAAGAATTCTCAGTCAGCACTCTGGAAGTGCTGAGCTCTTCCCTCTCATGTTTTACCTGCTTTGGGATTTGGTTTTAACTCCAGGCTTTCTTGATCCGTTGCATCCAAAATCTTGTATTTGCTTTTTCTTTTGGATTTTCCTTTCCGTCTAAAGGGGAGGAAAAAGAATTAAGAGACAGTCCATTTCCAAAAGAGCCAGAAGAAAAACAACTCTGATATTCAAAGCTAAAGCACCAGCTCTTTAGGATTACATTCATATTACGTAGTGAAACATTAAAATGTTGCTAAGTTGCACATTTATAGGTTAATCCAAATTTTGCTTCTTAACATAACCCAGCGTTCTGGGACTTCAGTGCTTCACTTGAAACAGTTTAGTGAGAAAACCCAACATCCCAAGGCTCAGCAGATGAATCTTTAACCTCCTCCTGCAGATACTTGGCTGTGAAGCCTGGATACAGTGGGGGTTGTGGTCTCAGTCCCACCTCTTGCAGCAGCAGATCACCATCCATGACAAGATTCCGAGGGCAACCACGATGACGAAAGATGCAATGATAACATACAGCACACTCCACTCTGCAAGCAAAACCCCAGAGATAAACACGTTTTGGCACCTCATAGAGTTGACAGTGCACGTTTTAGGGGACTATTCTTGGGAAAGAAAAGGCAAGGCCTGGCCCTTTGCAGAATTAGAGGCCGGCATTCCCCACTGTCAGATCCCCTTGGGAAGCTTGAGATCCAGTGTGTGGACTCACTGGGCAGTTTTCACTGTGTGTTAGTTTATAAAATTTGCTTTCCTGTGGCAGCAAAGCCTCTGTACAGACATGACAGAAGACAGCTGTGATTTAGACACCCAGAACGGACTCAACTCTTAATGAGTTCACCGGGAGGGTCTGAGGGGGAGTCACTCAAACATCACCTGCCTGGAAGGTGAGACAAGGGACTGTGTCCTGGTGTCAGCATCTCATCACAGCAACTGGGAGACAGCAGCTGCCTGGCACTGTGCCCACCCTGGGTTCCAAACACGGGTTTCTCTGCCAAGGTGCCCACCCTGGGGGTGGTTCACGTACCGCAGTTGCTTTCACCATCCCCCATCTGCACCCTGAGGAAGTTCTCCATCCAGAACGGGTCACACACACAGCGCTTGGTGAAGGAGTCACAGCGTCCATGCTCAGAGCAGTTCAGCTGACAGGCTGGGGGCCAAAACCAGCAAGGTGAACTAAATGACCCACAGGTGAGGCAAAAATGGGACAAAACTGTTCAATACAGCCAACCCCTCCTGCAGGCTCTGACCTGAATGTGGCCCCTCTGTAGCTCATTCATAGCTCAGCCATAATCACAAGAGGTGAGAAGTGCAAATGTAAGCACTTGGGCCTCATGCCAAACTGAAACATCCCACTTCAACAACATACATTCTGCCTAATAAAGCCTCATTTTGATATACAAATTATGAAATTTGTCTATTTGCTAAGTAAATGTTTTTAAACAAAGTTTTGATTTTCCAATTCAAACTGCACCTGTGAGACAGATAAGAAACAAACAGATCCTTTGGAGGGACCAAACAACTGAAAAACGGCTTCTGAAGGCCACAAAATGGTAAGATCAGGAAGTAATGAAAATAATTACTTTACACAATTCTAGTTTCAAATCTCTAACTGATCAGCAAATGATCCTCACAGTATGGATCTCATAAAAGAAAAACAGTGCTAATGTAAAGACGTAAAATAATGATAGAAGGGGGGAACATTTCCTGCAGACTGATGTTTGTGCTGCACAGGAAATGAGTGGGTTCACCACTACCAAGATGTGCAGTTCATTGTTTTCAGGATGACACTCATTTGAGTGGCTGTAGTCCATTAACACTGCATTTTAGTTTCATAAGTATCAATCTGATTTTGGTTTTGTGAACTCTTTATCTTCACAGCAACACTGCAAGTAATTATTTATAAGAAGTTGAATAGTGAATAGACGGAATTAATTGGTAAATAAGTGATTAGTGAATAGTCTAATAGACTTAATTTTCTGTTTCCCGTTTATTAATATGAAAGCTCCTGCAGTGAGTGTAAGTGTGTGGGCACGTGGGTGTTTTCAGCACCCTTATTTGGTCAGGAAGCTGAAAAGAAGGTAAAAGATGTTAAGTCTGTCCCAAGAGACTCTCACTTACTGACTGTGTTAATCTCCAGTGCCCGGAAGATGAGGAAGTCCGACTGCTGTTTCCGCAGTTCGTTCTTCAGCGTCCAGGCCACCTCTCGTCCTTTGAATATCTGATGGGGAGGCTGGTTCTGCACAAAGAACACCATCTTTGTGCTGGAAGAGAGGCAAGAATTATTATCTGCTGCTTCTCCAAACATCAGGTAGAGAATCACACTCTCCAGTCTGTCATTAGAGTGGCTTACTCAGAATCCCAAGTTTATTTGAAGAACAGACTTCTGGCTCTGTTTGAAAGCAATCATGGCAGACCTGGCCCTAGAGCAGAAAACCCTTCAGGATATCTGATCCATTCATGTTTTCCAAGCTAGGCCTGCACTGTTCTTGAGTTTGCACATCAAGCAGATCTTTGCACATTCATGCTAAGCATCAAATCCCTAAACTTTAAGGTCTGCTGTTATCACATTCTCCTCCCTTTCTCCCGGTGGAACTCTCAGACTTTACTACACCTGGAACTTGGGGGTCCATTTACCTGCTCAGCACAGAGCTCCAGCATCAGACAGTGGAAGTTTACAGTCTTTTGCAGAGTTGAGTTTGAATGCACCAAATGCTATAGCCAGAAAACAGTCCAGCTGTGAAGGATTCTGTGTTCTGCAGCTTTTATTGCATTAACTTTATGATAGAAGAACTTGTTCCTCATGGCTTGCTCACCTTGTGAAGCCCTGTGGATCCTTTAGACTCGCAAAAGGATGCATGAATATTTGGGATTTATTATCACTAGTGAGCTTATGAGTCAATGGGATATCAGTGAAACCCTCAGAGTATGTGAAAAAGAACAAACCAGCAGTCAGAGGAAAAAGCTCTTTTTTAAACACCACAAGTTACTTTGGTAGTGGAAGCAAAAATGGGATCTTAAAGCCAAGTGCCAGAAAACAATCTCTGCCTCATTATAACACTTCCCACTCTTTTGTCTGCTTGAACACATAAACAGATGAAGCATTAATGACAAGAATCTCTTACTTGCCTTACTCAGAGGCGACTGGCTTGCTCATGGCAGAGACAGAGAGCTAATGTTACAACAGAAAGTGCTGGCTCCTCTGTTCTCAGCTCTCTAGGTTTGCATGGACAATGAATTCTGATTTTCCTGCTACAGCAGGGCACGTGGACACAAAGGAATCGATACATCACAGCACTCAGGGAAGTGTAAAGTAACAGCAGATTTACTGCTGACTTGCTGCAGGACCTTAAGCATGTCCCTCAAATCTTCTTCAGTGCTATACCTACTTTAAAACTACTCCACTTTTAATAAAAACTAAGTGCAATGTTGCACTTATTTAAACAGTTGCCACTCATGGCTTGTTGCCACTCTCCAAGCAGGCAACACCACCCTGACCCAACAGAGCAGCCAACTTCTATGTGTTTAGGAGAAATGCAGTTTTCTGTAAGCCTAAAATTAGGCTTTTCTATCTCTTCAAACAGAAATTACATTGGCTTTCAACATTTTTTGTACACTAAGTTGCAGAAGTTGAGTAGGCAATAAAGCTAATGCAGAACTAGTGGAAGGTGTCCCTGCCCGTGGCTGTGTGGTTGGAACTGGATGATCCTTAAGGTCCCTTCCAACCCAAGCCAGTCTGTGATTCTATGAACTACCAATGTGGCACGAAGGTGAGGACTCTTACACACCACCTCTGGTGTGCAATAAGCGTTTCACCAAGCTCCTGCACCAAGCCCTGTGACTTCTCCATTTACAAATCACAGCTGCAGAATACAGACTTCAGACAGTCTCCACAATTTTTAAAAAACAAATCAGATTTGTTCTTGTTTTACAGGTTTGAGGTGAAAAGACATTAGCAGCAGCAGTTTTCAAGGACAATGCACCATCTCCAGAGGGGAAAGATACTCAAGACCTGCTTGGCAATTCTGATCTGAGCAGGAATAGCAACGTTAAGCAACAACTCCACACGTTCTGATGGTCTAATCTGCTTTCAAGAGAAAGAGGTCTTGATTTTCCAAACCCTCAAGCAATTCCCTCCTGTGTACCCTCCCAGATGAATCCTACCTTTGCTCAGTGTATGGCTGGATCTTTTGCACAGTGATGTCTGAGTCGAGGACCCCCAGCAGCACCCCAATCTGCCGGATGAACATCCCCTTCTGCCGCTCTGTCAGCTGGCTCACATTCACATCCAGAATTATCTCCACCAGGTTATTTTTCCTAGGATCTAGGGAGAATGTAGATAGTACAGATCTTTAGAGTTTCTATTTAGTAGCCTGGGCACAAGGCAGATTTTTAGTTATCTTTCCAGGATGTTTCTGATTTGAACACAGAACTACAAAATGGCACTGTGGGAAGGGACACAGGTATGACTTTCACACAGGTAAAAGAAGCAGTGAGAGTCAGCCCTCAAAAATCACAGGAAAACACAACCACATCCCCCAAAACTTTCGGCGTTTATAGTTCTAAACTGGACTATATGACACATTATAATCCCCGTATACTGTATCCAGAGGGCTGCAGGCAAATGTGGTACAGCACAAAACCCAGACTCACCAGGTTTGACCTCTACCGTGGTCCTTTCCACATCACTCTCTCCTTTGGCATCTGTTACTCTGAGGTGAAATGTGTAGGTCCCTTCTACCAGATTGGACAGGAGGAGGACAGGATGATGGTCTGAATTATTTAAGACTTCCTGGAAGGCAGAACAAAGTAAGTACAAGGAAACAAAGGATCAAAGTAGCACTATGTATCATCATATTTCAGGATATGACAAGGTAACAGCCCAACAATGAGCTTTGTATTTCCTCAGGAGCTGTCAACACTACCTTGCACTGATTTTTGTGATCCTTCACAAAAGAAAGCTCACCCCAGCTGCAGGGCTCCCCTCGTCCCGGGTCCACAAGTAGCTGACAATTCCTTTATCATCTGTGGACTTCGATCCGTCCAACTCTGCTGTGTTTGTGGGCAAGGTGATGACAACGTTACCAGCAATCTTTGCAATGGGTGGCTTGTTTATCTCTAAATAAACAGAGAGAAAGCACTTGGAGAAAGATCTTGTAATCCCCTATCAAAAATTACTGCATTAGATCTCCAGTGTACTCCAGAAATCCCTGTCTAAGCCTGGGGAAGAGACAGGAAATACTGCAGGATTAAGCTGAAGATACAGCTCTTCCAGAAAAGGGCAAACCACAAGGCTGCTTCAGTGTTCTCCACATTGTCTCCCTCCATTCCTTACTTCTACTGTATCTCTGAACACAGGTTTTGCTGAACTGCTCAGACATAACCTGTGACTTGAGCAGCTCTGCTCGTGGCTGGGTGTACCTTCTTTGACGATGACGCTGACAGAGCTTTGGCTCTGCAGGTTCCTCTCATCTTTCACTGTCAGAGTGAACTCGTATGTCCCAACCTGGAGACCTGTGACAGTGGCAATACTGCTGTTGGCATTCTCCAGCTTCACACCATCTGGACCCCTAACCAAGACACAAGGGTTTTGGTTAGTTTTTGACCTTTTTCAGGGGTTTTGATCAGTTTAAACTTTGACAGAGCCCAGGAGGAAGCCTCGCTCCAAACAGGAGCCTGGAAATAAGAGTCCATGATAAAAAGCAAAATTATGTTCTCTAGTTACAGGAAGACAATCTAAAGAGTAAGTGCAGCATCCAGAACAAAAAGCATAATTTCTGGTACTTTAATGTTTTGGTTGATTTTAAACCAGAGGAACACTGATAACCACATTTAGGTTGTGCTTACAAACAGTGGTACTTCCAGCAAATTGGCTTGTGAACCGTATAATGAGCAAAGCAAAAATAGCCCTTCATTTCTAGGGCTTCACACAGACTTTACACTAGCAAACAGAAAAAGCTACTGCAAGTTGCTTATATGCTTTTTCCTGAATTCCCTAAAGCATTTCAGGGAATTTAGAGTTGGAAGAGAACTCTGTCTCATTTAAACAAACTGCAAAAGCATCGAGTTAGGAGGCCCTGCTGTTGTTTGATTACAAGGGTCAGTCTCTCCATGAGATGAAGACCAAGCTCCACTGCTGTGAATGGAAACATGGCTGAGCCACACCAAGCTCAGAGTGGGAGTCGGGCCTAGAGATGAAGGCAAAGCTACTTCACATGCTCAAAGAAAACTCCACCTCTCTCCAATCAAACAAAAATCCTTGTCTCATTCAGGTCACTGGTAAAGCTTGTCAGGCCCAGTGTGACCATGACTGAACACAAGGGAGGTGTGGGAGTGTGACTTAGTTTAAATGAAAGATTTGGATACACAAGGACATGGAAGGTGATACAGACCGTGTTTTTTCCCAAAGAAAGAAGACTATCTTCTGGTCATCTGAGCTCTTGCTGCCATCTAGAGTGGTGCTGTCCACGGGAAGAGTCAATTCTTTATCTGGACCAGCATCTGCCTTTGGGGGCTTGTTGTTCTCTGGAAAAGAATGCAGGATTTCTCATACACATGCCATAAGACTGAAGCTTAAAACACCACCATTAAGATTTTCTCCATGATCCCCAGTACATCCCTTTCCCACTACCTTGTACTCAGATAAAGTGAGGTTAAAAGCAATTAAGAATTCCAATGAGCACTCCATTCACACATCTGCAACAAAATGAGACTGAAAACTAGGAGTTCTGATTTTTGCTCTCATTCTCTAAGTATTGCTCCACCTTTCCTGTCCCTGTCCCAGGACCCAGCACTGTGGGCAGACACAGTTGTTTAGAAATACAATCCTGCCTTTATTGTAGAAAAACATTAATTAGGTTACATTGTGTAAAATAAGAGAATGGTCTAGAAAGGCAACATTCCTACAAGCTTTTTTTTGCTCATTTATCAGCAATATACCAGACCAGAATAGTCCTAAATCAGTGCAGCTTTTCTGAAAGTTACCATAGGATCCAGAGGTTGCTGACAGATTGCTGCTCACCTCCAACCCCTGGATGGGAAGCAGCAACAACAGGTAAAGGCAGCTTACCTGGCTGGACTATCACAGTGACCTCTGCAGTGGACTGGTGCCCAGCAGAATCAGTCACTATGAGCTGGTAGGTGTAATCACCCTCCTGCATTGCAGAGAGCTGCAAGACTGGTGTCCTCACCCCCTGTGAGGAAAGATATTCATGGATTAAAAACAATCCTAACACAGATGATGGTGGACCAGAAGATTGATTCTAATATAACTATTACCAGCACATTCTAGGGGGTTATTACCAACTCCTGCTATGGGAGCAGGAGTTTGTGCCACTTCAGCATGCAAAGCTCTTACAGCTAAATTTATGCACAGCTACAAGGACACTGTCGTGGGACATAACAAGAGTAATGCCATACAAGCAGACCTTTTGGGATTCAGTAGTTCCCAACTCCAGCAAAGCCTCTGGGGAGCCCTGTTCAAATCCAACACATTGTGAATCTGATTCATGGACTTCCTTATTCTATAAATTTGACTGTAGTAATAATCTTTAAAAGAAAAATGATGACACAGAAACAAGTTCCAACATTTACTATTTAGCACTGAGGAGAGTCTGGCCAGTATCAGCAAAATTTAGACTCCAAGATTCAGCTCAAAAATCACCACCTCTCTCAATCCCTCTACAGCAGGATTTAAAACTGCATTGCTCAAGAAAGGAACAGGATGCCAGTGGCAAGGCTGCTGCACCAGCTCAGCCACTAAACCAATACCAGCTTCACATGGATTTAACTTTGAGCACATACTTAATCATCACATGTTTGCTCCATAGCATTCTCAGAGATATCTGCTAACAGTTAATTAAAACTGGTTTGATTATAGATAAAAACCCAGCTAGTGAGCAATCCAGGTGGAACACTGGAGACCTGCACTGACCTGCATCTCCATCACCTTCCCTTTGCTGTTGGGGCTGAGCAGCCACTCGTAGCTGACGATGCTGTGGTCGTCTGTGCTCTGGTTGCCATAGAGCGTGATGGAGTTCTGGGGCAGGGTGATCACCTGGTTTGGGCCAGCATTGGCCACTGGAGGATAATCCACTGCCTTGTTCACAGTCAGGTTGGCAGTGGTGGAGTTGCTGGCACCATCCGAGTCCACGACTGTTAGACTGAAGAGGGAAAAAAGAAGTGAAAGCACTGAAGAGTGATGGTGATCAGAGCTGAATATAGACTGTTCTGAACAGAAACTTCCCCCAAATGTCCAATTATCAGCCTCAAAGTGATGCAAGGAATTCAACAGTCACATCCATCTCTCACTTGAAATCTAACAAGCAGTTCCAAGGTGAAACACAGAAGGACATTACTAACCCACGAGTAGCCTGGACACAGCACATCTCCTCAGGTAGGCTGGTACCACAAAACACAACTGCTTTTTGCTAAATCTAGATCTGTACATGGATCTCATTAGTTCATATTCCAACTGCTTAACAAGAAAGCAGCATTCAGTTAGAGGTACTCCAGTTTGTTTTACTTTAAATAGATCTGCTGATGCAGTGATGGACATCACACAGAAATACAGGCCAAAGGAAAAACACAGGACAAATATAAAAGTAAAATCAGCTACCACCTATTGCCCAGGTTGTGCATCAAACCATGAGGCCTCATTCACTTATGTGAGATAAACACATTGCATTTAAAAATTGGATTTGGAGACTGCATCTCTTCCTAAGCCTTTACCCAAAGCGTTTAGATTTGACATTTCAAGAGATATTTTGTAGCACTGACAGACCATTTGTTCTCTTCAGTCATCATCTTAACCAGGGTTACAAGTCAAGAATAAGAAGTAGCTAGACATCTTATCTCTCCTGAAGTGCAAAGCTACAAAACTGCTTGGAAGTGTAGGAGTGGAGATAAAGAACATCACAAAATGGATTTCTGTCCATGCCTGGTGTTGTTTTTTTTTAACCAGACTAAGGCTTCAGGAATCTCACACATTTCACTCTTAAAGGATGAGAACTGATGGACTCTTCCAGGTGTGACCTACCTGAATGTGTAATTCCCAGGTACCAGGTTGGTCAGTGTCAGTATGGCAGTATCACTGGAAACCTTCTCCTCCCTTAGGGGACCCTTCAGCTCTTCCCAGTGGTAGCTGATAATTTTATCATCATCAGTGCTTTCTGTTTCAGTAATGGAGGAAAACACACATACAAGGAGTTGGAAAATGCTGCTTCACAGATTCCAGATGGTCAGTCCCTATTTGTGCCCTGGGCTTTGTGGGCAAAGGTCCAAGTCCAGAGTCTCTGTTATGCTCAGACACCCAAACTGTAACAAATCAGTGCTAGCTGGGGCTAAGACAACCGGAATTTATTTAAAGGAACTCCTGAAAAGCTCTACTGCAGGCCAGGATCACTGAAAGTAGAGTGTCAGTAATTTACACATTTGAAGTTTCACCAAGAGCCCAGTAATTTTGACTGACAGCAATTATTTTTTGATTCTAAGCAGCAACCTCCAGAGCTTTTCCTTTTTTAGGAGATTGGCTCAGGCCAGTGCCCTTCAAAAGGGAACACAGAGAGGTGCTGTTGTGTGTGATCCCCTCTCCTGGCCAGACAGGCTAATTCTTTTCACTGAATTGTGTTTGACAGTGACACTGTTTCTCTTAAACTTTATGCAAAGGGCCAGCCCAGGAGCAAACACAAACCAGCCCTTCTGGGTGCTGCACTTAAACCTGCAGGTACTCACGGCTGCCATCGATGAGAGTGGAAATGGTTGGCAGGGAGATTTCCTGGAACTGTGGGGACACGATGGCAACAGGAGGCTGGTTCACCCGGGGCTCTGCAACAACAACCCAGCTGTTACCATGACACTACAGGCAGGAAGCCCTGCCCAAGGAACTGCAACACTATCAGCAACAGTGATTTGTGCTTCCAGCACGTTCTGCAGCAGCTTGGGGAACCAATGCTACGAAAAAGGGGGTTCAAACAGTGTGGAGGTGAACTGCCAGCACACCAGTGCTCTGGGAAGGCTGCACTGCATCAGTTTTCCCCTACTGGGTCAAGCACCTACAGCTTCTTGCCACAGTGTGGCTGCTGCTCTGAAAAGTGAAGGATTTTGGTGCATGCTGCCAGCTGCAAAGTCACTGCTTATAAGGAAATGATCAGCCACAGCACCCAGAAGACCAGTCGCACACTCCTGCTAATTTAGGGAGTACAAGAGCACTTCTTTGCCCACAAGGCTCGTACAAGAAGTCTTGCTGAAGACTGCAAAATGAAGGGGTTTCATTGAAACCTGTGGTTGTCTCTTTACACAGGCCACCTAAAAAGTGAGGCACTCAGCACAAGCTGCTGTATCTCCACCAGCTCATCTGCAAACCACATCTTACAATAAGGAATGAGATTTGACTTAACCTGCCTGTGGTTGGGAATGATATTCCTTACTGGACAGGGAAAAAAGGAACATCCAAAGGAGCTTTAAAGCTCTGGCTTCTCTTCAGTTGTTGCTCCTGCTGCTATAAGCCTTTTGTCAGACTGCAGCTAGTTTTTATGGAAGCAGTGGCCTTTCAGGGTGAGGTGTTTGCTGAGCACTTCTCTATCAGGATTCCAGCTCTTTTATCGAGAGGTTGGTTTGATGCAGTACAGCAAAAATAGCTGTGTATTAGCAATAGCTTCCCATCTCAGGAAATTATTTAATACATACATATACATATATATATATATACATACTGCAAGTTCACAGCACAGTGAATTATTACCACACTAAACTAGGGCCTAGCAAAATAACCTAACCCCATGGTACAGCTCCCTTGGTTGGTCAGAGATGGGTGAAGCCAAGGCAAATCCAATGCCACCACTCACTTGGATTCACTGTGACATTCACATATCCCTCTCCGTGTGCGTTTTCCCCATCAACGATGACTTTGAACTCGTACAGGCCAACAGTAAGCTGGAAAAAAACACAAAGGATTATTTACCTGCAGGCTGGTGGCACCTTGTCAGGACCACCAGCCTGCAGGTATTGGAAGGTCAAGTTCCTGTGCTTTGGCACAGGAGCACCCAAACAATTCTGCTTCAGCCTCTGCATACACAGCAAAGGATGGTTTCCAGGCCAAAATGGTATTACACATATTTTAGTTTACAATGGCTATGCAGAAACCAAAGACTTGTATTTCCCTCTGCCACGGGATTGTCAGTCAAGCTTTATTTTCCAGCAACAAAAGGCAAACAGAGAAGGGATAACACATTGGTTCAGGTTGTCTGGTTACAGGAATCTGTGCTAGCAGATTGCATTTGAGGTGAGAAATGCTACATGTAAGAAGAAAATCTCTTCTTGCGTGTTTTTATAAATGCAAGTGTTTCTTCTCTTCCTTCTGGGTGACATGAACCAGGCAGTCACCCGTTCACCCTTCATTGTTGAGGCAAAATGAGAGGGTGAAGGACCATGTGCTGGATAACAATCTTGATACCCAAAAGGCTGAAACCCTGACACAGACCTGCACACTTCTTTCAAAAGGCTTGGCTCCACATGATATCCTTACTAAAGCCTGCAGATTTTTTTCTAGAGTGCAGTAGAATCCAGGATGCTCAAAGGAATATCTTAAACACAGAACTGTATATTCACAATACTGAGAATCACTTCCTTGTTAAGAATCCCCACATGCAGGAACTGGCAAGCCTTTCCCTGTTAGAGCTTGTCTAAGAGCAGCAGCCAGGGCCATGTCACGAGGTATTGCAGGGCTCTTGTTCATGGAAGCAGCAAGTCCCTTTTCTGTGGGCAGTACAAGGCTCAGACCTAACCAGACCACCACAATATTCCAGGAATATTCCCACTCCTTGTTACTGTTAAATCATGCCATTTGTGTGCCTTGTCACACTGCTTGTAGGCAGCTTGTACCTCCTGAAATCAATTTCTTCTTTCCCTTGTGCCAGATCAATCTCCTTTTTCTAAGAGCCTCAGAAGAGGACTTGCAGTCAAATGTTGGCTGCCTGCCCATCACGAAATTTCCTATTCATCCTGAAATCCCATACAAGTCTTTCCTGGCTGCCGGGGTCCCCATCTTCTCCACTTGGCATTTAACACAACAGGATACGAAGCAGCAAAAGCTTTACCTTAGACAACCTCAGGGTCTGGGAGTGCTTCCCTGCCATTTCTCCACTGTAGTCTTTTGGATGAGTAATCAACTCCCACTCATAGGAATATGTGGTTCCTTAAAAGAAAGAAAAGGTCCAGATGTTTGTTTTCAAAGCCTGTCTTTCTGCCCTACTAAAGAACTGCAAAGGTATTAAACATTTACAAGGCACATTCTGCTTCACTGTGGAGAAATGAGACAGCTTGGGCTGCGGCTTTTTGGGAATATACCCAGGAAAAGAGACAATCTGTGCTTCTAAACTCATTTACTCTGGAATCAAAACCCATCTTTCAGCCTCTAAGGCAATAAAGAGCTTTGGAACAATCATAGCTCCAGGATAATAAAAGAGAAAAGCCTTATCACATCCTCAGATCCTGCCGACACAGGAACACCAAATTTTGAACAGGAATGAATCAATCCCTGCTGCTGCATAACACAGAACACACCTGCTTCTGCAGCTCCCACTGCCACAGTGGACAGAGTTAAGATAAGAACTTTAAAAATACCTGCCAACAATTTGCGTGATGAATAAGGAGTGTATAAAATGTTCCTCAGCAGGCAAATACCCCAGTTCAGATTTCAATCACTTGCTAATACAGCTCAGTTCCTATCAGCAAATATCAAGAATAGATGCTGAAAATCCACTTGTTCCTCACACACCACCGAGAATGTGCCATCTCCCAAATCCACTGGCTTTGTAGCACTTTCCATTTCTATGTGTCTCACTATTCTCTCTAAGAAGCAGCATGAGGTAATAGCCAAGCATGAAAAATTTCCACAGGAAAGTGCTCTCTGACAAAAGACATTTTCAAGACTGCCCTTATTACATGCCACACATAATGACTGTTTGCCTTTACACATCCCATGCCCTTAGTGGAATTCCCAGGGAAGCCTTACGAGGTGGTGGTTCAGGAAGCACAAACGCATTGAGCTGAACTTCATTCTTTGGCAGGGTCACTTTGACGCTGTCTCCAGCAGAAACCACCAGCTCCTTCATAGCTGAAAGGGACAAACACAGAATTGGAACAGGAACAGGAAATCCACCTTGGTTTCAGTTTATGGAAAAAACGCCAGCTAGAAATGATGTATTTTGTAAACATCCTGTCCCTCAACACAGCTCCCACTTCAGGTTTTGCTCTCGCTAATGCAAAAGCACTAATGGGGGTTTACAAAATTTAGACAAGCCCAAAATTACTCAGTCACCTCTCTCTTTGCAGATATTGTGCTAAAATGTGGCCCTTGGGCCCTGCACAGGGGAGTCTCTTCATCCAAGTCCAGCAGGATGGGAAGGGTTTTACTTGACAGCTTTTTGGCAGAGAACTCAGATGTAGGCTCATGGCACAGCAAGGCAAACACTGCTAATTCCAAACTGCAATTCCAGAGCTTCACAAATATATAAAAAATCCACAGAATTTATTTTTTGAAAAACTGCTTGAGGGCTAAGAGAATTTTTTAAAACCTGCATAGCTGCCACACTGGGTATGGAAGCTCAAAATACAAACCTGGTCCTTTTATTTTTATTTTCTTTTCCACCCCGGCTCAAGAATTTTCTTGCCATTCCATTTCAAATACACTGACAGGTTGCTTTTAAAGACTACAGGGTAACCTTGAAAACTACGGCCAGGGACATATTTTTTTCTGCTTTTTATTAGCATTAAGATAACCAGGAAGTTGAACACATTTCTTAAAAACACCTCTTGGCCTCCTCATTTCCCTCGTCCCTTCCCATTTGCTTTATATTTGTCTTTGTATGATTGGACCTGGGAATTATGCATAGAAAATATGCTTTCTTTAGTTTGACCCTGTCAAAGACAATGTTTCAGAGGTATGCACAAAAAATCCAAGTTAAAAAAGATTGGAAAAAAGGACCTTAAACATTCAGCTATTTTTCTACCTTTATTATCTATTATTTATCTATCTTCCAATTTTAATAGCTAGTGGAATTAACCACCTTTTTTCCCCTCTCAAGTACTTCATCAGTCTTTCACCTGCAAAGAATTCCAGGGCAAAAAGCAATCAGATCTCATTGGGAAACAATAAAAACAAAACCCAGACAAACAGACAAAAAACCTTGAAAAAACCTGATAGCTTGGAAAAACTACTCTTTACATCATCTTTGCATTGGTTAGCAAAACCTGGAGGCCCTGGCAACGTTAGTTTTCCCAGACAAGCCAATGAAAATGTTTAAAATGTATTTTCCAGTTTTAGTTGGGGTAAGCCCTTAAAAAAACCCCAAAACATTAACTTGTCAGCACAAGCAGCCAATGAGCTTCCTGCCAAAAACATCTTTGGATGCAGTGCTTCCCTTACACTTCCCATTTGTTCCCTTGTAAGGGAAAGGAACCCTAAATTCAAAAGAAATTTAGCTGTGAATACTTCAGCACACTGGATTAACTGAATTCTGGGACACTACACGAGCAGAACACACCATTCCCTGCGTGTAGCCATCCCTACGGGGAGAGCTGACAGCCTGGCTGAGGGAACAGAGCTGCCAAAGGGCATTTTGGCCTTTCTGCATTTTCAACAGTCTGTTTTAGGAAATACCAGTGTGAACAGAAACATCATCATGCTGCAAAGCTAAGCACGGGCTAACAGCCAAGTACGCTGTTCTCCATGGCTGAACTATGCAGTGACACTTCAGGGACAGAAAATAATCAGTTATAGCCTTTTTCGAGCACACATTAAGATTTCTGCTGGATTTGATGGATAGCAGTGTGCTAAAGCTACTGGAAAAATGCTTCCCAGGACTCTGCCCTGCATCATGTCTCAGCCTTCACTTTAGGAATTAAGATACCCCCGTTACTTTCCAGCTGTCCTCACATGCATTGGTCACATGCAGATTTATGATGCCCAAGTCCCATTCCCAGACTTCAGGAGTCACTGGGACCTGACAACATGTGTGCTGATACAGGAACCTCATGGTACCATAATTACATTCTATTTTTCCACACTGCTGTGGCCTGAAAAAGCCTGAGCAGGTGACATTTGCTGGAGCCCTGCGTGTCCTCACCTGGCGTGGTGGCAGCAGTGCTTGGGGCTGCAGCAGTGCTGCTCTGGGTTGTAGGAACACTGCCATTTGTGGGGACTCCACTGGGGACAGAAGTCACCACTTGTGCCTTTGCTGTGCTTTTCACAGACACGGGGCTGGATGTGGGCAGTGCCTTGGAGTGAGGATGGGCATCATCAGCCTGCCCAGGCTTCTCAGTCTTCCCTGGAGCTGTCAAATCCTGTGCCACAGGGCTGGAGAACGTAGCAAGCACTGACGCTTCTGGTGCAGATGTTCCTGTGTGGATCTGTAAAGGAAAAAGTTGTCGGAGTTTGACCTGAACACTGAATGTCAGTTTTAAGTTGTCCTTCTCCTTCTCCACAGTTAGGGAGGAAAAAACTCTGGTTTGTTTTTCCAGAAGCAGGAATTTTTACTGCTTCCTCCTCTCTCTTCTGAAGTGTTTCTCTATGTTCTCCCTCCACAGCAGACAGGCCATTTCAACCCCAGCTGAACACCAGTTAACACCAGATTTAGCTACAGCATTTAAGTACCAAGGCTGTTGGTGTGGCAAATGTAAGAGAAGATCCAGGTTCAAAACTGCAGTGAGTGGAGCTACAAGAACAGAAAGGTGAGATAAGACAGACCCTAAAAACAGGGACCACAAACTGGGTTTCATTTACTTTGGCTGTGATTTCCTTTTCCTGAAGCCATGCAGTTGGCCAACATGAAGCAGGAGGATTGCAGTGGCATTTTTATGTAATAACTGAATTGTTGCAGCAAGAGGAAATTTATTTTGGAATCACTCTTCAAAGCAAGGTGAGCTGACACACACAGCTCCCTGCGTGCCTGCCCCAGGTGATGCTGCTGGGACAGGGAGTGGAGCTGGAGGGCACACACACAGGATGAGCCACTTGATTGAAAATAATCAGAGTGGCAGGACCAATTTCCTTTCTTTCATCAGAAAATTCCTTTTACCTAGCCCTATTGCCAGTTCCTAGCCTGCCAGGCCATACTCCTGACAATTTACACTCCACCGTGAAGTCCATGTGTGTAGAACATTCTTTTTTTAGCTAACTCTATTTTGAGAACATCTGCTAAATATTTAAAATGGAGCAATTTGCCATCTTTGACTCGGAAAGTGCTTTGGAGCTCAATTTCCCACCACTACTCCCCATCGGAGTAGCGACTAAAAGCTCATACTGGAGGAAATATACTCAAGCTTTTAGACTATGCTGTTGACATTCAGTCCAGGAAATAGGAACTGGGAAAACACTCCAGACCATGGTGGGCAATATCCTTGTCAGCAAATGGGCTGGGCTTTAGAAAACACTAAATGTTGGTTGCAAAAATAAAGCTGTGCTGCCCACACTGAACAACCAGCCAAGCCTGCAGCAGCAGTGAAGGCACTGAGGGCTTCTCTGCAAGGTTTTTGTTTCAGCCTTGGGCAAATCATTTCCTCTCACCATATATCAGCTCATTTTTGCTCACAGAATGTACAACAATTGTCTGATTAACATCTGAGCTTTATGGACCAAAGAATCAAACACCCTTTGTTAGTGTTACAGACATAAGCCGTCTTCCTTTATTTGGTTACCTGCTAATGGGCTTACTTAAACAAAACTATGGATTCTTTGGAATCCATGCAGGAAATATCTGGCATGCTGCACTTCCTCAGCGGCCTCAGGACAGCTGGTTGTCCCAAGTTGTATCACCTTCCACCCATTGACAACTGCAAAGGGTATTGACTCCCTTTTCTCAAGATGAAGTTCGACATGGTGGCAGGAGAAAGAGGGGAACAGCCAGGCAGGAACTCAAGTGAGACAGATTCTTTAGGAAAGGCACAGGAGCAGAATGTTTCCATGACTTCCTACCACTACGGGAAACCACTTTTTGCTTCTCAAGAACCAACCCAGAAGGGTCAGAGGAACGAGAGTCACAAACAACACACAGGAGATCCACATTCACCTGCTGGCCACAGCAGAGTCCCCACTTTACTTGGTAATATTTCCAGTGAGCTGAACACTTTCTTGACTCACTTTTAACTCCCAAAAAACCCTCACTCTACAGTTAAGAGAGATCCTCTTTCTTCCAGAAGTCTTCTGGATGAATTGACAGTCAAGTGTCTGTGGAGAGCTTGAATTAGATAAGTTTTGCCTGGGGCAACATAACAGTCGAAAATGCCTCTAATGCTTGCGAGCTGAGACATTTCTTATCTTTGCTCCATAACTCTGAATTCTTTAAAGCAAAGAACAGACTATTTCATTCTTGGGGATAAATGACAAGGAGACTAGAAGTTTGCCAGCTCTCCTATCTCATTAGCTTAGAAAATAGAGAGAAGTGACACAATGGCCTGAGTCAACACAGGAGCCTCAGACAGTTTTGATTCTGACCCCTAAATGCCTTTGGCCTGAGACAAATAACCCAGTGTCCTTGTCTGAGAGTCCCATGTCTGTTAGAGGGACTAGAGCAGCCCTGTGCATCACAATTCACACCAAGCCCAAGTTACTTGAGAGAAAAATATCTCTGTCCTGGAATTTTCTTTTATATTTTAATTTAAATAGGCCTGGTCTGAATTTATAAAATGGGCTCTTTTCAGCTTAGATAGTGTCCTTGCTGTGTGCAGTAAGTGCCACATCCGTGAAGACTCTTAAGGCACTAAAATGTAGGTAATGTCACAAACCATTACAGCGTTAGTGCTGGTGGTAGAGAGAGACATTTCCTTGTTCCTCGTGGATGGAAAGCACCCAGCACTTGCAGGAAGTGTAACAGCAAGAGCCAAACAGTCGGCTTTATGTGAGGGTAAAAATAAGTTCTCTGGCTCTGTTGCAACACTCCTGCTCCAGCCCTTCCCAGTCTGCCTGCAGAGCTGCTGCAGTGCTGCAGCAGCCCTCATCAGCAGTGCTGCACTTAAATGCTTCTCCTGACTGGCTATTAAATGTGTTGCTATATTTTAAAATTGACAAGGAATTCTACAGTGAGACAGAAAAAAAAGTGGTGCCCGGAAAATGTCATTCACTTTAATGAAAAAGTACCAAATCTCCCTTCCTTAGTTAAGGGCTGATGAGCAGGATGCACTGTGGTTTATCCTAGTGCCATAGCACAGATACAGTAAAACCAGAAATTAATGCTCACTGCACAATAGCAAATGCCACTGCAGATGGCTGTGGAGCCATCAGAACTGCAAGAGGAAAATTAAAACCCAGAGAGGCAATGTTTTCCCAAAACTGTCACTCTCCTCTCTGATCCTGCAAAAGCAAATAAAAAGATTTGCCTTCCACACATTCAATGCTCAGCAGCAGCAGAGGAGAAAAAGCACTTTGACTTCCTTTCCTACTTCAGGTGTTTGATGCTCTCAGTTATGAACACCCAGTATGATCCAGTACTGTCCCCATCTTCCAACCCTTCCTAAAGAACAGTATTAAACACCCAGCCATGTGCTCCATGGATTGGGCCAAATGTAGCCCAGGTAAAATTCTACTGATTTTAGCATGGCTGTAACTTTATTTTGGTCCATAACCAACCCAGCTTGGAATACCTCCCTCCTGGAAGGTCTGGCCATGTCCCAAGAACACAGCCTCCAATGTTGTATCCTTGGCTCACATTAAATTGCTCTTGGATTTGAAGTGCAAAGACAACTGCAGAGCTGGCTTTGCATTTTGCAGGTAAAGTTGGATGGCTAAACAACCCCGGAATTAGCCCAGGTGGGTATTTTAAGTCTTCCTTCTCCTCAAAAACTCCATCCTAAACCTCAAAAATGTGACTGCCAGGAATTCTATCATGCCACTCTATTTTAGTAAGAAGTTTATTTTGATGAACTTGCATTTTGTTAAGAGACATGGACTTTCTTATTAGCAAAAATCATCAAGGAGAGTTTAAACCTTTCCCCTGCACACATCCAACAGAGCACATTAATGACAATGGGAGCACTTCCTAAAGATGGGAAATTCTGGATGCTCAGCAACATTCAGAAGCTGATTAATCAGTGTAATTTAATATTTTCAACCAGTTTACTAGACACACACTGGACAGTAATAGCAGGATAACCTGGAAAGCAAAACTGCAAACAGAACAAGCAGGGAGATTTAAAAACTGTTCCCCAAGAGCAAGGGAAGACA
Source organism: Picathartes gymnocephalus (assembly GCA_013390045.1). Classification (NCBI taxonomy): domain Eukaryota; kingdom Metazoa; phylum Chordata; class Aves; order Passeriformes; family Picathartidae; genus Picathartes; species Picathartes gymnocephalus. The sequence goes on along the minus strand of WEKY01007065.1, from coordinate 446,793 downwards.
TTTAAGAGTGGCTGCAAAGCCATCTCCTCACTGTGTGACAGCTGAGAGAATGGGGTCACCGTGCTCAGCTCAACTGCTAGGAGGAGGAAAGAACAGGGAGGCTGGAAATGCTGCAGCATTGCAGGGGAGAGAGAACATTGAGCTCGAGTCAGCCCCAAATGTTGGGGGGTTCTGGAAAATCAAACATTTGTCAAGTTTTAGTGCCTGGTTTCACACACACCACCCCGACTACCCAGGAGCTCTCGGCAGCGTCCCTTGGCTGCTCGCCACATCCTGCTCCAGGGTGGTGGCTCAGGCAGTCACAGCCCTACCTGCAACCAGGATTTGAAAAATTCAGTCATTTCCAGAACCAGAAGGACCAGTTTTGTACAGTGCCAAATCCCTGAAACATGGCAAAAGCTACTTCAGGAACAGTTTCACAAAGTAGAATTATATTTCATCATCAGGAGTGCATAAGCATTTTTGAGATAAGGCTCAAAAAATTATTTGCAGATGTAAAAATACAAACATCACTTAACAATTCAAATCTGCCAAATTCTCTGTAACATCAAGATTTACTGGCTTAACACTATGTATTTGGAGTAGAGACTAAACTGATTTCATTCACCCAGTGCCAAGGTAAGCTTCAGTGGATTTGAGAAACTGGAGCACTCTTCAAAAGAGAACATTTGGCATTAAGATGCCAATTCAAGCAAGCAGACTGACATCAAAGTACACTGTGAGCTCTGCATATGACTCTATAAAATAATGTATTTAACTGCCTTGATTCAGCATTTAAATGAAAACAGCTTATTTTATTATATGGATCTGAACAGGTACTTTTACAGTAACAGTTTTTAGCTCCCAGACAATTCCCACTGACATGTCACCTTTCCTTCTCATCTGGCATGCACACTGTGATTAAACAGAGGATAAGTATTATCATGGACTCCATCCTGCCTCACCTTCCCACTTCAAGACAGTTTATCCCAGCTAAGAAAGGGTGGGGGAAAAAACCTACCCCAAAACCCAAACAAAACCCCACACCACTGGCCTTGCCTTGTTGATAGGAGGCTGAAAACTGGTAACCTGAAAAGGTATCCCATCACTTGGGCAGTTCCAGGTCAAAATCGACCTAAAGCCAGACTGAGGAGGGGGACAGCCATCCCAGACAGCCCCACTCCAGCCCCAGCAACCACACTTACCTGGGGCAAGTCACCCTCGGCATCCTGTGACCTGTTCACATTATTGCTCTTAGGAGGGAGTGGGCTTCTGGGGTTCTGTTCTCTTGGATTCTGTCCATTTTTCAGTAAGTCTTGCTTTTGATTTTCTTTCTCAGGAGCAGCTCTGTCTGTCACCAAGTGCCTCAGGATCCGATCCTTCAACCGCTCTGCTTCACTTCGGCTGCTTCTGGAGTTCTCTGCCAGATCCCTTCTACGGAGCTGCACCCTGTTACCTGCCAACCTCCACTTCTGGAATGATCTCCGCAGTCTTTTTTTCCTTTGGACAGGAATGTCCCAGTCCAACCACTTGTGACTCCAAGTCTTCACGTCACCTTCCATATGGAAGTTTAACAAGTGCTCTCTGCTTTTTGATTTCTTTAAAAACACCAAAACAGAATCCGAAATGCCAGTCTTGTTGGCCTGACATGTGCCAGGCACAGTGCAGTTCACCTGGATGCACATATTTTCCAAGAACCAAAAGGCATCACAGGTGGGGCGCTGGCAGCAAGTGGTCTGACAGGAGCTCAGAGTATGGAAGCCTTCCAGAAGTTGCAAATGGTGACCTGCCCATGATCTCAAACGGCCACCAAGCAGGACCTTCCCCAGCTCGCATTTAGATCCGTTCCAATTTGCATCTGGGAAAGAGGAGGAAAGACAAACAGACCATTCTCAATCCTTTAAACAGTGGATAATAGATCCCATCACTATTGTCAAGATGAATTTGGGGCTCAGGAGTAATGTAGGAGAGAGGATCTAGAAAGTAAATCTGACTTCTGGCCTCAGTATCCAGTACTTACACAAGATTTTAAGGAACAATCTGTTCCTCCTACCTAAGCCACCACCATCCTTTCCAACAGGGATGGAGCAGCAGAAGTGAAGACAGAAATGTTCCTGTTTCAGAGGAGCCCAAAAGGCCCAGACTGAGCAGTCGGGCCAAGGTCACACAGCAAGTTCAGAGCCAGAAATTGAACCCTGAAACCCCAAGTGCAGTTGTTTAATTAGTAATGGACTTGCCTCTCTGCCCCTAGTCTGCCTAGAAGGAAAACACTGCAAACAGTGACACTTGGCTTTGTGTACAGTACAGAGGCATTTTTAACTCTTCCATGCTGATATTTGACATCTGTTGCTTATTCTGACTGAATTTGCTTCACTTGCGAAGTCGTAACAGCTTCTAGAAAAGGGGTCTGCAAGGCAAAGCCTTGCCACCCACCCTGCCATAGTGTTTTTCATTAAAAACCCTCAAACATTTGACATAATTTCTTGTTAAGAGTCAAGTCACTTCAGGTCTCAGCTCTGCAGTAAAGCAGCAACTGCTTTGCATATGTATTTTTTTTTTCTTAGCATGAAAATTTTGAGTGCTTGCAGGGATCAATGGATTAAAGGCTTCCAAAATTCAGAGCTCTGCAGATTAAGGACTCCCTCAAAATAGCTTAATGACCTATGGGACTGTTACACTGTGCTGTGTTCAGCATCCAAGCGATAATAGGTCATTGGAAGACTACTTTACAAACAGTGTTGCTGGACTGGGAGCTGTGCAGCTGGAGAATATGCTCCAGATCTGGCTCCCTCCCTGTCAAGAATAGAATTCTTGAACACAACACAAATGGGAAACATTTTTCTCCATTATAATAAAGCCTGCATTTAAATTACAATATCCTGATTGACAATGAACTCGAGATTAGTGACCAAGTCATGGGGGACAGAGCTCCCTGTAGGTGTCTGAACCCACCACTGTGCAGAAGGGGGAGAAGCTCCTCACTGGAGCAATGAAACATATAAAAGAAACTCTGCAAATGTTCAACAACAAGAGAAGGTGACATCAGCACCCTCATCACACCTCATCAACACACAGAACTTCCTTGGAGAGAGCAGACAGGGAATCTGTGTGCCCCAGGAAACAGCCGACCTCAGCACACCTGAAATGCCTGGCCAGCCAGTCCCTGACACCATTGTCTCAGTCACAGGCAGGGACAAGCTCCTGGCACCAACCTGATGGGTCTGGAATTAGAACAGAGTATGGAACGTGTGTACACACCAAACCCATGTATATGCACACACACTCTCGCCAGACTTGGAGAAACAATAACAAATGGAAGAATTACACCATTCCTGTGAATTTCAACAGGCTCTCATCCACTCAGACCTACGTTTTGCCTATAAAACTCCCTTTCTGTTAAAGCTGAATCACTGTCCCTAATATATCCTGTGCATGAGGGAAATGTGATGCTTCCCACATTCCTAAAATCTTTCCTCCTCCTCCTCAACCACTGCTCATCCATCTCTCCTCATATGTCAGGCCTGGCTCACACATACCACTCAAATTAAGGCTTGATATAGAAGCAGTGAAATTCAGCAGCAGTTTCTAGTACCAAGCTTAGAACTGGGGCACACACACAGAAAGGGGCACATTTAAGAGAAAAATGTTCCCAGGGAAGATATCCCTTATGACAAAGCACCACATAACACAAATATTATATTTATTCATCTCAAATGTAAAGCCTGAATCCCCAGAAGCATCTCCTCAGCATGTCAGAGCCATGACTTCACTCGGATGACACAACACTACCATGCTGAGAGCATTCTGCTTCTCTTTTAACACACTCCTAAAACAAGATTTGAATAATATTTTGGTTACATTTCATTTCCAGAACTCTGCCAATGCCCATCTGGGACGTATTTATTTGAAATTAGCCAGTATGTTGTTCTGAATTGCTGTGCATGGACAGCTTAAAACTCAAATAACTCCCATGAATGACAGAAGTGAACATGCAATTCCCAGCATGCCAGCCCAGCATTCAGATGTGAATTTTCCACTTTAATTTTCAAGTTCTATGGCCTTTGGTGGGCATCAAACATTCAGCCAACTCTAAGTGCCCTGGGAGAAAACCGAGACTACACTTGCATTTCATCTGTGGAAAGCAGGAACATTCCTGAGGATGAGTTCCCTCCTAAGCTCAGCACCACACAAGTCACAAGACACCTACACAGTGGGTGTGCTTAGTCACTTCTCCATATTTTTTTTGGTCACATCAATGGCGAAAACTGCTCTTCTCAGGAACTCAGAAGTTCCTGTCCCAGGGACACAGCTCACAGCTTTGCTGAGCAGCATGGGAATGGAACACACAGGAATAGCTTCTATCAATAACCTCAGGTTCACAGACTTGCCCAGGCAGTTAATCCTGCCTGATACCAGATTAATGATTAAAGACTTGACTCCGTGGACTTTTTAAACCTGCCACACGTCAGTCAGTTATGCCAACACAGCCCCCTTGCGTAACTCCACGTGACCACGCTCATTTCTAGGCAGCCATAACTCCTCCTCAACTTCACAAACTCCGCTGCCTGAGTGACACAAACAAGCTCAAAATAACAAAAACTCTGCAATGGAAAAAGCGTCCACATCAGGGTAACTATGTCCATATAATTATATTTATTGCTGCACACGCAACAACCTTAATTTAACAAAATCTTCACTCATTTAACTGGTGGACTTGATGATCTCAGACCTGTACCGTTCCAAGCTTAACGATTCTGACTCCTGGCTTTAACTCTTCCAAGGAGAGCAGCCCTTAAACACACCCACACTGTCTAGAACACCCCCTAGGAATCTCACAGAAGCTCTAACTCTAAACTTCCAAGAAATTACTAAAGCCAGGAAATGCACACAGGAAGCCCAGCTGACACGGAAATATACACCATTCAAACACACAACCCTTTGCTAGGACCAGGAATACAAACATGTCTTTCCAGGGTCTTAATTAGCTGATTACGGTCACACAGCTCATTAGGTTAATCAAATCTGCCACTGGGAACTGTCCAGGAAGATCCAGTAACACAACAGGGACACTGCAGCTGCCTGGAGAACAAGTCTACATAACTGGGAAACAAAGAAAACCAATCCCCTTCCCAAACCAAACATCACACAATCCATTAGAGGAAATCTTCCATCCAAGCCACTTACTTGAGCAGGAGGTGGGTTGCTCAAGTTTAAACAGGAAATTAAAAAAACAAACACAACCATTGCCTGTAGGCAAATAAAGACTTCTGACACACTGCTCTGGGGAAGAGTGTTAAACATCTTGGGGCTAAAAAACATTCCTGCCTTTCCAAGTTGCTTTCCTTAAATTGAATTATTAAGGTCAGAAAAAGCTCTCTCTGAGATACAAGCTACACTTTTGAGAGCTCATTCAGTAGCTGCTAAGGGTGGTGTTCTGTTTGTTTGTTTAAAAAAAAACCAATGGCTTTGGTTTGCTAGTTTAAAAAAATCAATTACAAAAGGAAACCAATAAAAAACCAACCTTACAATGTCTACCTGCAAATCATTTCACTTTTCTCTCAGAGTATTTTAAACAAGTAAGAGGGATAAATACCATAAAAAACCATACACACAGTCCCAGAGGGAACAGAAGAGTCACCTGCAGAGGAGCACAAGGCACACAGGCAAGTGCACAGGTAGAACAGCTGCAGAATTCCCAGCTCCCTCGCAGCTTTTCCCAGGCAGTATCGTGACAGGAACCAGGTGCTGATGCTGGACTTGGCTTCCAACCTCTTCTCCATGGCCTTTGTGGGCAGCAGCAGGGTTCTAGAAACACGGAGGGTATGAAACACAAAACATCCCATGGCAATTGAAATGTTCCTGCAGAGATCCAGCAAGAGTGCAAAGTGAACAGAGCATCTGTGGAGTTTTTGAAAAGGAATGCCTTATCAGCTGTGATTAGTCCAGCTGTTGCTAAGGAACTATCAATGTCTGATACCAAAATGAAATCTGTAGTGGCACAGCTCCCAGCGCTAAGTGCAGAGGGCCTGTCCCTTGTAGTTTTCTCCTCCAGACCCCATTTTTCATCTGTTATCACAATGGCCGTCCACTGGATTCCAAACAGGCATTGGCAAAACTTCAGTTTCAAATATGCCTGAGGATTGGACACCCAGGCAGCAGCGAGAGGATAACACAGGCACTGACAATGCCTGCACATCTGCCCGGCGATGTCATCACAGGCACATCCGTGCTGGCTGGTGCCAGCCAGAAATAGGGAAACGAGAGCACAGCAACGCTGGGAAACCGGGAGCTAACGCTCTGGTTTGCTTCTTATTTTGCTCCACAGGGCAGGGATCACTAAACTTCTCTGCCTTTCTAATGTCAAAGACTATTTAATAGCCTCATGTACTAATTAAATGTAAATTATCTCTGTGATACGGTAGGAGAACATTAATTATTTCACAGGTAAAAAATACTATCTATTTTAAGGGAGCAATGAAGCAACATTAGGCACTAAAAAGCATTACATCTGCCAGTTCTGAAGAATTCAAAGGGAATGCTGTTACAGCCAGATCCACCAGCACTCCTCAAGCACTCAGGGCTTGTTACACCTCGAGGAATTGCACTCAACCGTCCGCAGCAGATCAGGAACAGACCCAGGAGGAAAACTTCACGGGGGGAGATGTGAACCCGCGCCCGCTCAGCCAACAGGTCCTTGAGGAAACTTTCCGCCACCCCAGACCCCCAGTCCCTGCACCTGTCCGGCCGGAGCCCCCAGCACGGAGCCCCCGGCGCCGGGCCCGGACCCCGCGGGAGGCCCGTGCCGCCGCCGGGTACGTACCAGGGGCGCATGGCGAGGCTCGGCAGCTCCTCAGCGGCTCCTCGGTGAGCTCAGGCGGGCACCGGGTGCCGGGCACGGCCGGGGCTCCAGCGCAGCGGGCCCGGGGGCACCGCGGCCTCCTGCCCTGCGGCCATGGCGGCACCCACGCACGCTCACCCGGAAGCTGAACCGCCGCCTCCCGGCACCAGGGCTAGGTCTGGTGTGCGAGCAGTGGCAGCGCTGCGGAGCCGCAGGTCCCCGCCGCTCGCTCCCCCGCCGGTCCCGGTCGCACCGGGCGGGGCGGGCGCGGAGGCCGCGCAGCCACAGGTGATTTGCCCACAGTTCCGCGCGGAGGCGGTGGCTTCGGGCACCGCCCAACAAGGCGGCACGCGGTTGGCCGGAGGCGCGGAGGCGGCGCGCGGATTGGCTGGGGGGCGGGTGGCAGGTGGCGCGCGGCGCGCGCCCGTAGGCGGGGCGCCGTGAGGGAAGGGACTGGAGCTGTGAAGGAAGGAGCTGAGGGAAGGCTGCCCGTGTTCGCTTCTGGTCCTTCAGCCGCGCTTCCCAGCCATGGCCTCGGACTCCGGGGACAGGCACGCCACGCTGAAGCGGTGCCTCGGTGTGCTCAGAGACGCGAAGAACGACAGTGAGCAGTTCGCAGCGCTGCTCCTGGTAAGGAACCGCGGAATCGCTTCAGGAGGGGGGAGGTCAAACACCCTGCTGGACATAGAGTGCCCAGGGGACGCGGGGAGGTGGGGATTGGGTACTCGGAGTAAGTTGCTTCAGAGCTCTGAGGTTCCCTTCAGCAAAACAAGGGAGCCTGGTCTTAGCCTGGGTGCACGTAGGGTCGCCGTGCTGCCACACTCTTGGAACACCGTGGTAAACCTCTTGGACCAAGTGGCAGCTCAGTGAGTACTTCCCTGCACTAATTAAAGTTGTTTTGGTTTCTAATTTGCTTGTTCCATCCTGTACACGTACCGAATCCTTTTGCTATGCTCATGCTCACTCCTGTTTTGCCCCGCAGGTGACCAAAGCAGTCAGAGCCGGAGAGGTTGATGCCAAGACCCGTCGCCAGATCTTCGACGCGATCGGATTCACATTCCCGACCCGCCTGCTGACCTCCCGGCAGCCCCCAGCCGGCTGCCCCCCACACACCTTCCGTGCCCTCGGCCTCACCCTGCTGGCCTGTTTTTGCACCGACCCGGAGCTAGCTGGGCATTCCCAGATCCTGAACAAAATCCCGACCTTCAATGACATCCTACTTTCCCCCTGCGACCCGGACAGCACATCCATGGTCGATGACGTGTACCAGTGCCTCAGCGCTGTCCTGGCCACAGCCAGGGGCCCCAGGGAGTTGGTGAGCAAAGGGACAGTGTCTGCCCTGTGTCAGGCCTACCTGAATGGTGGTCGCAGTTCTGACCGTGCCCTTGCACTGCTTATGGGGCTGTTGGCCATAGCAGAGGCCAAGTGCTGGCAGAGGGATGCTCCACAGCTCCTGGCTGTGCTCAGCAAGCTCTCTGGTGACTTTCTCAAGGCTGAAGACATGACCAAATTTGAGCTGTGTGAGGTTCTGCCTCACTTCATCCCCCTGTCACCTCCTCTCACAGAGAACTCGCAGGGCTCCGAGTGCCTTTGCAGACTTTACAAAGGGCTGGCTGACATTTTGGGCAGCAAACTCAGCCAGTCGCAGCGGGACCCAGCTCTGAAGCTTGCAGCCAGCCTCACGCAGGCCTGTGGGGCTGAGTGGATCCCAGCAGGGACTGCTGGCAGCAAGTTCCTGGCCCTGCTGGTGAACTTGGCTTGTGTGGAGGTCCGCCTGACCCTGGAGGAGCCAGATCCCGTGGAGGTTGAGGGGAAGAAAGAAGTGGTAACAGCTTGCTACGTCCTTATGGAGATGGGGATCCAGGAGTGCCTGAGGGAAGAGAACCCTCTGCTAGAAGATGTGCAGAAAATGCAGCTCATGAGGATTATGGAGGAGGCATTTGGAGCTGTAATATTCTACTTGAGACAGGTAATGCTGGGCTTTTAACAAAGAGCAGGTTTTGGGGGTGTCTCTGTGTGGAGCAAACTCTGCCTCTTAGCCCACTGTGGTTTCTAGACCTGTGGTAGTTGATGTACAGCGACAATAGCATGTCACTTTACTTTCTTCATGCAGGTTAAACAGGAGGAGCTGCAAGATCCTTTCATCTTTGCCTCTGTTCGAGTCCTTGGAGCTTGGATGGCAGAAGAGACATCCTCTCTCAAGCAGGAAATCTGTGAGCTCTTGCCTTTCCTTGTTGATTATGCCAGGAAACTTTTCAAAGAGGGCAGCCCAGCTGTGAGTCTTCCCCAGGCAGAGCTGACCAGCACTGAGGGCTCTGCCTTACCCCAGGATGCTCTGAGGTGAGCATTTTAAGCACACATTTGTTGCATTTTAGTACAAACCTGCTCAAATATTTTTCTATTTTCACCCTCCCTGCAGTGCCAGTTCCATGGGGCTTTTTTTCCCCAAGATGGATGTAAATGCAGGGCTTAGACCCATTCTACCTCATGCTCCCAGTTTCTTTCCCTGTACAGATTTCTGCTACCTGGCTTTTGCCATTTGACTGCAGAGGACAAGCCCCGGGATATCCTCATCTCCGAAGGGGCACCAGCACTGCTGTGTGAGTACTTCCTGCAGCAGTGGGAGGTTCTGACCTCTGAGTCCATGGCCCCAGCGCCCCTCACGAGCACTGAAATGAGTCTCCTGACCATGTGTGGGGTTTTCCTTAACCTGGTTGTGACTGCTCCGGACCTGGTCAGGTAACAGAGATGTGGGAGCTGGCTCTGAGGTTGGCAGTGGGAAGAAAGGGTGCCTTGTGCATTGAGCTTGAGGATCTGTTAACATGCTGTGCTGAAAAGGGATATTCCTTTTTCAACCCCAGTTTCATTATGGTTTTGGTGCTGTGTTTAACCTTGACATTCTCAGGTGCTTCTGGCTCTGCTCAGGAAATGTGTCAAAAAGGGTTTAATTTTCTCTCTAGGCGAGACAAAACCTTTTCCTCCTTGATGGATGTGTTGCTGAAGTCTCTTCCACTTCTGCTGCCCCAGAAGCATCACCTGGTTCTGGCAGCAAATTTTGCCACTCTGGGCCTGATGATGGCCAGGATCCTCGCAGGGTCAGCAGGTAAAGGAAGTTCCCATTGGCAAAGCCCACATTGTGTTGCATGGGCAGAGACCAGGAGCTGGGGAGTTGGGCCGGAGAAAGCAAATAAAAGGGAAACTAGTCCAGTTTGTCATTGGAAAACTGATAAATCAAAAATCTGCAGGAGCAAGGAATACACGAAGCATTCAGCAGGATGATGTGCTGGGATGAAGAGATTTCTAGGGCAGCAAGATGTTGTCCTGCTCCACCACAGGGCTCTTCTTTGAGTGAGCAAACTGCATCGTGTAATTCATTTCCTTTTTCTTCCAGCCCTTCAGGGAACACAGTCTGCCAAGGAGTTTTTTGGAGCTGCCATTCGCTTCCTCTCCCAGGCCCACATGGCCCAGGCAGACCCCAGCAGCGATGGCGTGGCCATGTCACCTGCCTACGTAAGCGCCTGGGATGACATCCGTGAGCTCTGGTTCCTGGGAATGCAGGCCTTGGCCGGCTGCATCCCGCTTTTCCCCTGGCTGCCGCATGCCGCTCTCCAGGCTCGCTGGCTGCAAGGACTCTCGCAGTTGCTGTCCCGCGTCGCTCCAGCCTCCGTGGATTTTGAGCTCATCACCGCTTTCCAGGCCGTGCTGGTGGAGCTGGCCAGAGCCAGTGAGGAGTGCAGGGATGTGATCGTGTCCCACCACGGCACGGAGTGGGCCAATCTGTATGGAATGGCAGCTCTGGAACAGTGTCTGGCCGAGCAGGGAGGAGGCAGCAGCACTCCAGATGGGAAATGAAGCCAGACACCTGCACAAGGTCTGTTCAAGACTTCTCCCATGCTATTTGCTGCCAGATGGGCACAAAAAAAACCTATTTAAATGACCAAACTTTACAAAATTGGAGTGATGCAGCAGAGCCCAGCATGATCAGCACTGTCCACATCGGTGTGCAGAACTGCTGCTGCCTCAGAACATTTCACCATGCTCCTGCTCAACCTGTTGTGAGGATTTCTCTGTAAAAACAGCCTGTTTTGTTATTAAAGACATTTTGTAGGTTTGTTTTTCAAACTCCTCTGTGCTGGGATTTCTTTCTGCCCGGGGCCCTGAAATACTTGCTTCTCCTGTCCATATAGTCACAGTTTTGTCACAGTAAGCCCTGCAGGTTTTCACCTTATTTTCTGTCAGTCCTGCACATATTAGTAAATAAATTGGCACTACACATAGAACCCTGAAAAAGGCAGGAATGAGAACAGCTTTATTACTTACTGATAGCATTGGGAATAACTCCTTGTGACTTGAAGATGCCGTGCTGCCAGATGATCCCCCTGTTCATATCCACCACTGGTACCATCATCCCAAGTTCACACCTAGAAAACCTTCCCAGCACCACTTGCTTTGCCTGTTTTGCCCCATAAAATACCTGCACAAAGTACATCCATGGGATTTTCTATTTGCCCCCTCTCGCTGCCAGAATGGGATGTACAAGAGTTTTCCACTCTTGCAAGGTGAAGGATTCAGTCTGCCTTGGCTCCCTTTAGGGTGTGAAAGCCAAAATGAGTGAATTCCCCCTCACTGACGCCCTGCAGAGTGAGGAACACTGCTTTACAGAAGAGAAAAGCCACATGTACCATGGAGTAAATCTTCTGTAGCACCGGCTTTACAGCCTGGCCTTCCAGCTCTCGGGTACCGCGTTATCCCGAGGGTATTTCCCAGAAGGAGCAGCTGCACTGGGTGGCTGCTGAGGCTGAGGCTCATCCGAGCGGCGCTCCCTGCTCCCGCTTTTCCACCAGGTGTCAGCCGAGGAGTTTTCTGGGAGCTGCTGCCTCGCCGGGCCCGGCTCTGTTGCCAGCCCAAGGCGTTGATCAGAACACATTGGAGGGGGCTGTGGAATTGTCTGATCAAGGGAAAATCAAGCACGAAGCTGCCTCAAAAGGAGGGCTGGCTCGGGGTGTATTCCTGCTTCACACCGCGTTTTTGGCTCGGTGTTTTATTAGAGCGAGTGCCTTACACAACTGGAGAGGAGGCTGTTGCTCAGGGAAAGTATCTTTAGATCTTTTCAGCTCAGCCCTGAGCAGCCAGTGCAAGTTGGAACAAAGGCAGGTGCTCCCAGCAGAGTGGTGCAAGCCAAACAGGCAAATGAGCCTCCTGGCCTTGGAAAAGAGCAAGACTTTATGGAGCTGGGCTGGAAGAGGCTCCTCAGGGTGCCAGGAACATCCCTGCACTGCAGGGAAACACCAGCAGGAAAAGTTAGAAATACAATGCAGTGTCAGGAGAAAACACCCAAACCCTCAAAGCCTTTACCTTCAAGTGTTCCCAGTCCTGTACACTCTGCTGCCTCTGGTCAGGGATGTGGGCTTCCCATTAATGACAGTCACTAATTAGTGCTAATGAGAGATATGACCTGTATCACCAGGAGGATGCTTTGCTATCCCCAGTGTGGTGCTGCATGTTTTGTGAGGGGCATTGGGATAGCTCTGCCTTTTGTTTTTCCTTCCCTTTGTCTGTCAGTGTTGCAGGTTTCTTCTGCTCTGTCTCATTTTTGGGTGGAAACACAGCTTCCTTCCAAGCTGCTGCCAGGGATCATCCTCCTGCTTGCCTGCGGTCCTGTGCAGGCCGACTCACAACCCTTCCCACCTGGATTTTGCACAGTTTCACCTCTTTCAGACGAATAAAGACTTGACATTATACGGACTAGGCGAGCGAGGAACATTAAGAATGAACTGGAACATAACTGCAAAATACAGCATGTCCAATCCAATTTTTCCTAGCAAATGAAATGGATCTGGTGGAAAATAAATACAGAACTTCCAGGAGCAGCATCCTTGAAGAGCATTTGAGGGGGATGAAGAGATTTGAATGGATCAACCCTCTATACCTCTACATATCCCTCCTCCCACCCTTAAATGCCATCTTTAACAGAAATAAATTAGAATAAACGATCAGCCCTTACCTCCTAAAGACAGGTGGCAGGGTAATATTAAAAGAAATGAATAAAAATTCATTTAATGAGCATTGTTAATTAAACCTGGAAATCAAAGAGGTCTGAGTTGTGGGAATTCAGAGGAAAAATGAAAATGAAGGGAGCTGTAGCTCGGGGCAGGAAGAGTGGAATTAAATTAACTGCAGTGTGGGGTTGTGTTTGTTGGTGTCGATCACACAGCACGGCGTGTTACAGCTGGGGGTGAAGGGTTTGTGCTCTGCTCCACGCAAAACACGCGCTGCCAATGGAACGTCCCGCCCAGCCATGGGCGGCCGGCACCCTGCGGGTGGCACGGTGAGACCCCGGGGGCCCGCGGTGACACGCCACCCCACAGCCCGGCCATGGGGCCGCGGGGAGCTGTGACCGTGGTGTCCGGGTGCCAGGAGTGTGTGTTGGGGTGTGAGAGTGGACGAGTGTGTGCGTATGCCCGTGCGGATGGGCATCGCTGCTCCGCCGAGGGACCTGCGTGGCCGTGATACCGGGGGGAGAAGCGGATGTCATTGGGGTCACTCAGTGCCGCCAGAGGGGCTTTCCTGTCTGCCCGGCTCGCCCCGCTGGTGTCCGGTGCCCGGCGCCGCGCTCAGGGACCCGGTGTTGCGGGCCCGCCTCGTCCGGCCCCGGAAGGAGGGCCCAAACCGAGAGTGAGGGAGGGATGGAGAGGCGGAGGGAGGGATGGAGAGGCGGAGGGAGGGATGGAGAGGCGGAGGGAGGGACGGAGGAGGGCGGGGAAGCAGGCATGCTGCCCCGTCGGTGCTCCCCGTTTTCCCCTGGCTCTGTTGCACCCGGCGCCCACACTTCCATCCGTCCCTTCGGGCAAGGAGCCAGGCCGGGAGCATCCCCAGACACTTCTCGCTGTCCCGAGTCCGGGCTGCAGCTCCCTGCTGCCCGTCGGGGAGAAGGGTGAAGCGCCCCGGGAGGAGCCCCGAGCTCTCCCGGCAGGACTGGCCCCGGGCTCTGCTGCCGCCGCGCTCGCGGGAGGTCGCAACCGCCACCGGGGCCCTCGCAGCGCTCGCAGAGGGGCCCCACACCCGGCTCGGGCTAATAAAGTCAAACCGTAGAGCATCGCCGCAGCCCCGTAGCCCGCCCGCACTCTTGGGCTCTCCCGACTCTCCGGGCTCGCTCCCGGTGCGGCCCGGGGCGCTCCGCGACAGGACTCTCAGGCGGCGCGGCCCGGAGCAGGGGGACCCGGGGTGGCACCGTGGGGAGGGCTGTACCGTGCAACAGGGGACCGGGGTCGCCCGACGGCGCGGGGGTAGCACCAGCTACGCTCCCAGGGGGCGGCGGGTGCCCCTCGCCCCCCGCCCCGGCCGCCTCCCGCCGCCGTGCGGCCGCGCCCGCTGTCGAGAGCCGTCGGGGCCCCGC